>JAKSZP010018686.1:0-110434 GCA_022478985.1 Massospora cicadina
TTAGATTGGTGACTTTTTCTTTAAGCTGAGGCAGTATTATTACAAGCTTAAATTGAGCAGGAGTTTGTAGCAACATCTCCCTAAGGTGGTTTCCTTGGCTCTCTCCATTGAGGGATGATAATATGGAGAATACCAAGGAGACAGCCACTGCCATTTCTGAAAGCAATGAGTGGGGGCCTTCCATTGGTTGCAGAATTTTTGTTAAAGGGGACAGAATGTTTAAACTTTATTTAAACTTAAATACTTCCATTTCTTTTGAAAATTATTGATTTCTTAACAAAATACAAAAATAACCCATCACTCTACTATAGGAAGAGCGCTGGGTTTTTATATTAACATGAGGTTGGCCTGCATGCTTTTTTAAAAAAGGGTGACGGCTGTGTATCCCCAGGTGATACCAGGGAATTTTTCCAGTTACTTTTCAAGTATTCAACTGTTCCTAAAGTCATCTAATTAAAATACAGCGGGTATCTCGGGCGACGCTTGGCCTGTGGCTTGTGATAGCTTTAACAAACACCAAATTTTTTCTCTGATTTAATTTAAGGATGTTTTATAACACTTTTTATTTATTGTTCATGATGTAATTAATTTATTAATTTGAGGATTTCTTCCTTTATCAGGTGCGGCAATTTCTCCCATTTTGACAAACTTGTCAATATTAACCAGTGTGATTGTGAGTCTCTTAAAATGTCCCAATATTATCTTCCTCACAACTTTTCTTTCTCGTTGCAAACACTTTTGCAACCCATTCAATTCAAGACTAAATCAAGTTTGATAATCTCATAGAGGGGATTAGTCTGCGCCCATGTCTGGGAGCAGTTGGGCAAGCAAGGCAAGAGGAGCAGGCGGAAGGCCCATGACCTCTAATGTTCGAAAACGCCCTGGAGAATCTGGTGGAATAGAAAAAAATCTAAAAAAAACCGGCGGTCACAATTTCCCCAAAGATACTCGCATGGCAAGCACGATGCAACCAGTACATCAACACGCCACATTCCCAGCCACTTTCATCGGTGGAATTTGGAGTCCGTGTGTATCTGGACATCCAAAAAACGGCCCTATGGGAAAAATTTTGTGAAGATGAACACAAAATTTTCCTGACCGCGGTGTACGTTGCACCTCACTCCATGTCACGCGGTTGGCTGGACCTAGGTTTTGAAAGCAAAATAGCAGCAGATGAGGCTGCAAAGGTGCACATAGTGGTCAACCTCCCCGAAGGGCAATGGGTCATCAAAACTAAATGCACCAGATGGACAAAATCAAACCAAATTTTCCTCACGTTTGACTTTTTGCCTACTACGGTAAAACGTGACATTTTGGAGCAACACCTGAAAGATGGTCTCGCCATATATGGCGAAATACAATCTTTCAAAATGCAACATTTCACGCTGATGCCACACCTGTGCACCAGCAAATCCATTGCAGTTCTGACCCCAACTGAGGAGATTGCGAAGGACCTAACCCAGATCCCATACTCCACCTTTATTGACATTGCAGGGCACACCACCCACCCATTCCGGGTAACCGTGGACAGCGCGCCCCCCATTTGCACCCACTGTGACACGTTTGGCCATAAAACACACGTGTACCCTATCAAAGAGGGCGTCACATTCCAAGAGCACCCCTCGGTGGCCATGGCCAGCGGAGAGGCGCACTACGAACCAACCGCAAGCACCAAGGAGGCTTTCCCGTGGGGAGCACAAGGCTGCTACCTATTGGTAAAGCCCATCTCCCCGCAGGAGCGGAAGAAGGCCAAGCAGGCCCATAGGACCGCGGCCAAGGAAGTGGCCAAGGTCACCACCACCATCCCACACTCACAACGCCAGGAGGACATGGAGACCTTCGCGGTGGAAGCAACTCGGGAATCCATCACCCAATCAGATTGGGAGGCCCATGCTGAATAGGCCACTCAATCCGAGGATCCGATGGGAGATTCAAACTCACCCAATCGCTGCACCCAAGCCCCAGTTGAAACTGACTTGGGACCTACCCCAACCGAAAAATTTTTTTGCCCCACTCGACAGTGCACCAAACTTATCCGCACTGCAAAAAATTCGTCTGACATCAGGAAAACAAAAAGTGAAGGCCAAAGCCAACGTGACTCTTTCCGCAAAAATTAACAAAAACCCTGATAGCGTTGCTGCTAATACCCGCGCTGCTGTGAAAGCCCATGGGGACCTGGAAGAGGCTGGTGGGCCAGGGGGCCCACCCCCTCACACCTAAGGTGCGATGGGGGAAACCTTCACTCTAGGGATGCTGAATATCGGCGGACTCAAGGCCTCCCCATCCTGGGCTAGGAAACTGAGTTTTTTACAAAACAATTTACCCATGGATATCCTGGCCATCCAGGAAACCCAATGTCCATGAGGTTCCGAGGAAGCTTGGAAAACAATACTCCTCCCATCCCTATCCTTTTGGTCGAAGCACTGTGGGGTGCTAATTTGAAAAAACAATTTTTCAAATTTACATCTTCAGAAACATTCCTAAATGACTGAGTGCTCATTGTCACCTTCTCATGGGCTGATGTTGCACACTCAATCGTCAACATTTATGCCCCAAATGGTGCACAAGAGCATCAGGAATTTTTCTCATTGGTCAAATCCCTCCCGCTACCCCCCGATTCTTTCCTAATTGGCGACATGAACTGTTGGCTAACCTCACCAATGGACTGGTGGCCGCCCTCACCCCACGCCCCACAGGGTCACGTAGAACTACGCATTCTAAAAGCTACCCTTGGGTTAATGGATGCGCTGCCACAACATGCCCCACTGCTCGAAAACATGATGCATCCCCACATCCACAACGGCCAATTAAGGTCCATGACCCGCATCGACCTTATTCTAGCGCTGGCGAAATTCCAACCCCACATCTCCCACTTCAAAACAATGAAAATGGAATTCTCCAACCACCAACTGGTCTCAATAACATACCACTTACCCGTCACAGTTGCAAAGGCCCCACATTGGTGCAAAATCTGCCCCCAGAGCTCGCGTCACCAGGATTTTCCACGTGGGTGGAAGAGGCAACTTTGGCAAAATCGTTTGTTGCACCGTTTTGCGTGGACCCCATTTCCACATGGGCAACTTTCAAAGAAGACACCATCCGCCACTATCGCCATCTCTCATCCAGATGCTCATGAGCCAAATCAGCGGTTATATTGTGCGCGCTGGAGGAATTGGCCCACTTGGAGTCCAACATTCCAGCCTCAGGATATAGCCCTGCATGGGGCTAGAAGTGGGCGGAGGCAGCAGCCCACCTCAACGCACTTGAAAGGCAACACAAACATCAGGTTTGTGTCCAATACAGGGCCATACGCATCACTAAAGGCGACAAGTGCACCGCATACTTCTTCAAAAAAAATTTTGCACCATGCCAGAGCGTGGCCTGCACACAGGTGTGAAGATTGGATAATTCTATTGTGGTTACACTGGCTGAAGTGGCAATCGAAAATGCAAAGATATTTTTCCGAGTTATACTGAGCTGAACCAATTGAGCCAGCCGAAATGGCAGAATTTCTCGACAGAACACATATCTGCACCATTTTCCAATACCCAGAAATAATGAATTTAATTACTCCAAACGAATTATGGACTACCATTCGCGGTGCGCCAAACCAAAAATGCCCAGGCCCAGATGGCATTCCATATGAGTTCTACAAAAAATATTTTAAATATATATCCCTATTGCTGCTAGCCTCACTCAACCAAAGCCTGTTGGAAACATGCTTCCTACCAGGAGGACATGAGGCCTTTACGGTCACACTCTTCAAGAAAGGGGATAGGCTAGACTTAGCCAACTGGCGCCCCATTTCTCTAACAAACACAAACACCAAAATTTTAACAAAAATCATGGCTAACCATTTAGGAACTGTAGCATCTGCCACCATCTCTCCAGAACAATTCGGTTTCATCCCCAGAAGGTCGATTTGGGATAACATGCACTCTGTGGCTAATGTGTGTCAGTCCACAGCCTCTGGGGCACTTGTATTCTTGGACCAACAAAAGGCCTATGATAGAGTAAACTGGGAATACCTTAGGGACTGCCTCCAACAATTCCGCCTACCTCCCCGCTTCATTAACTGGGTGATGCTGCTCACAGAATCTGCAACAATGGCAGTGCGCGGCCCAGGTTTCCTAATGGAAGTAGTCCGTCCTCAAAGGGGCCTGCGACAAGGGGACCCCCTGAGCCCACTCTTATAAAACTTCAGCCTTGACCCACTACTGCGAAATGTGAATGCCCAACTCACTGGGGTCCATGTGCCAGGCCAAACCCCAGTTAAGATGATGGCATTTGCAGATGATTGCGTGGTGGGGGTGTCTAATAACAAAGATGCACGCGCGCTTGAAGCCCTCATCCAGGAATATTCCCGGGTAAGCAACGCGGCACTGAACGCCTCCAAAACCGAAATCATCCTCCTTGGTCAGTTTCAGAACTGCTGGGCCCCAGCAAGTAGTTCCCAACCCGGCCCATCTGCTCGCCCAAGTCCACGCCTTACTAACTCAAAACACACCGCTCCACTGGTGCTCCCCTTTGTGCCACGACCTACCATAGGACTGGTACGCCATCTGGGCGTGTGGTTGGAGGCAGGTGGATACGCGTCAGCAGTAATGGAGTGCCATATACTGAACAACGTAACGAAGCGAATCGCCTTTCTCAGAGCCCACCCTACTACCCTCACTGGCAGGGTTGTTCTTGCCAACTCTATGCTCCTATCCAAAGTCTGGTTTGGAGCCCACGCCATCCCCTTCTCCCCAAGCTTCTTCAAATCCCTGTATGCTTTGCTACAAGGTTGGCTTTGGTCAGGCCGCCCTCCACCAGTATGGCTAGAGGTCATGTTTGGCCCTCATCATCATGGTGGCATGGGCCTTCTTGACTTCAAAGCCCATGCCGCCAAGATCCTGGGCACCTGGATTGCGGCCGTCACTGCTCCTACACTCCCATCCCAACACTGGTCCCGCGCGGCCCGCTCCAACTTCTCCCAAGCCTTGGGCCTCAACAATCCTCAAACCCCCACTCCCTGATGAAATACCTCGCATCACACACATCAGCCACAGGTCCTCACGGGACCAAAACCCACTACAAACGAATCCTACTCTCCATGCGAAGCGCAGAGTGGAGAATTCGTATTAGTGGACATACAACCCAAAGAGGCCGCCCCTCTCCTCAGTTCACACAAGAGGTACAGGGGCTACCCATCCATGATGGCGTGATCCCCATTCGACCCCAAGTCCTATCCAGGGTGGACTACCTGGACATGATGGACATCCCTTATTCCACTGAGACCCAAAAGACTATCTGGAAATACGCACACCATCCTCTGTTGCAGCCTCAAGTCCGCTCCCATGTGTGGCGCTGCCTGAGGTGGGTGTATCATACAGCTGAGCGCTCTAATGCTTTACACTCATCCTGTGTCGTGTGTGGCCAGTATGGAACGCTGTTTCACCGCCTGGAGAAGTGCCCCACCTCTAAAGTAATATGGCGCGAAGTCCAACGTCTGCTAGGCCAGGATCAAACACATCCCTTCAGTCTGTCAAGAGATATGTTTGCTTCATCAATGGCCTCCCCCTCCCACCCTCCCTTCGTGCTCTGGTGGTTTCAATCGCCATGCGGACTATCCACACGATTGTCTTGGATGCCATCGCTGGATCCATCCCCACCCTCCCTGAAGCTGTCCACAGATTCTGGTCTCATTTGGTGGATCATTTTTAAGCGTGGATGTTTGGATATCTCCCACCACGTCGCCAACAGCTGGTCTCCTCCTGGTTCCCAGTCTGGTTCATCAAATCAGACCCCTTCCTCCACACGTGCTCAATAGTGGCTACGCCCCCTACACACGTTCCCTCCCCTTCCCATAAGTGGCGTTCCCGCTGGCAACAAGAGATAGCATCGCTTCTCTGGGGTGCCTCCCCTGGTACTAAGTTTTGTCTTGTCTGAGTCATATTCGGAAGTGTCCGTCCCATGGTCAGCCTTCCCCGCAATAAATTAAAATTAAAAAAATGTCCCAATATTTTCTATTTATGCCTCATCAATTCTGTGATGATATAGGGCAAAGGAGTCCTCTGGCCTGTGTTTGGGGTGAGTTACTTTAATTTAGGAAGTGGCCACCCACCGCTCATCAATGGTATTGCCTAACTCAGGTATCTTCTCCAATGGTAATGCTTAAGGGTGTCACTTTTTTATTCAAAAAAAGTAAAATGTCCTACCCAGCCTGATGATCTCAGCTGTGATATAAAAGTTCGTCGCATAGTGTTTTTTATAATTTTAAAACACATATGGAACAGATCTGAAGTATACAATATTTTTAAATATGGTCAATATGATTGTTTTGGTCTATCCAAATGTCTTTATGCATTTTTGGTTTTTTAATTTAGCGCATTTGATGTTGGAAGATACTCTGGAGGAATTTTTAATTGATTATAGTATATAATTTTATAAAAAATTATTTAAGCTCCATTTCATTTTGTTTCCCCTATAGCAAGGAGGGATCATTGGGAAGATCCTCGCCTTAGAATTCTCACTCTGTCAGTGCCATAATTAAGTGCAAGTTTAAACATGAATTATTTTAAAGTTTATAAATTTTAAAATTTGTGTTGATCCTCAAGTGTCACTCTCAAGGTACCTCCCAACTTTAGGCAGCTTCAGACCATTTTAGTCACATATACAAATTTCCCCATGTACTAAGTTGTCCAACAAGGCTGGACTGAATTCTCACCTCAGCCTTTAGTGCAACCCAGGTGCCAGAGCCCTGATGAATCCAGTATGATCCAGTGGACTGAGCCCTGATAAATTCCCGGGTTGCAGGGGCCATATCAGCTCTAGGCTTCATCCAGAGGCTGGTGATGAGAATGAGATTTGGGTGTTTGGTGGATTCCATCAGTATAAGTGGGTATTGTATAGGTTCACCACTATAACTCAGCTGATTGAGCTGAACCAAAGGTTATAACCATTTTGGATAAGAAATATAAGTATTTACTCTACTTATATGGAGGCAACTCTCCAATTTATAGCTGTGTTGCTGGAAGATGAGAACTTAGGACTCCCATTTGTTACATTGGCAGAGATCCTTACAATGAGGGAAAGATAGGTCCCTTTTATTCCAATGAGCTCATTAAGCTTAAGGATTATTCTAGAGGTAAAGTTTGTTACATTATTTATTAAAAAGACCTATGGGCACTCATGCCAATGAACGATGAGTTCCATAATTACGATTTAACAGTAGTTGCCAGACAATAACAAGTATGACTTTACAATAAGAGTGCTTCAGTTAATTACGAGGATGAAATTGGCAGAAGACTTTGGCTGATTCTCAGTGGAACCCCTTGAATTAGAGCAATACTTTCATTAATAATTTTCAGCTAAATAGCTTATGTATTTAAATTGCTCTGACCATGTGGCGGAATCAGGGGAGTTCCTCCAAGGTCCCTCCCATTTTATAAACATTTAGTTAAACCATTTACGCGTGGACCGCCCCAATTTATAGCTTTTGAGGAGGTTCCTACAGGTGTAAACTATTTTCCCCAACGAAGATTGGTTATGATATATCAATTCCTTGCCTAACGACTGGTCCTACCTATTATTTACCTTTCCATGGTCATTCTGTTGAAGCAAAGTGAGTTTCAAGGGATCTGATAGGTCAAAACCACATATTTCCTAATTTGGATATTTATGGCTTATACTGAATTTCTCAGCTGTCTCACTTCAAAATTTGGATTTTTTATATAATAAGCAGTAACATAATAATATTGTTCTCTTTTTATCCTTTTTTGCTACAACTAATAAAACAACAAAATTAACTCCTATTTTTCATAGTTTAAACTTTCCTAGTGAAATAAAAGTGGTCATTAAAAGTCCCCTATTACATATAACAGCAATTTTGAGTTTCACTACTCCTGCTTTTTTAATTTTGTCAAATCCTGTGCCATTAGCATCAGCGAGCCTAAAACAAAGCCTAGAACTGACAAGTGATGCTCACTACAGGGGTAAAACCTGTGACTCTGGCGTTATCAGCACTACAAAAAACAACAAAAAAATGGAGGTTGGTGGGGTCAGTAACTCTCATGACCTCCCCACAGAAAGAAACCCCTGGCTAGCCACTCTTCAACTCCAGATAGCTAGTGCTTTGTCTCACCTCAAAAGGCTTGAGCAGCACTCATTGCAAGGCACTTATGGGTCTTCCTCAGTATCCATAAACCTCCTTTTAGGGACAAGTTTACCCCGGGTGAGGGAAGTGTTTATTCTTTCCTCTTTATTAATGAGTAGCTTTGGAATGAGCAACAGACCATTTTAAAATCAAGTAACTCCTTTCCTTCTTGAGTTATGGGGCTTAAAAGATAATGTTTTGCACATGAACACCCTCAGCACCTGGGCTGAGGTTAAGCTAGCACTTACTTAGTAATCTGGCTCCCTAAAAAGTTTAAAAGGCAAAAACAGGACATTATGTGCCTTATCCTGCAACAAGGAGAATTAATCGCCTCTTTTGCTAAAAAGCTTTTAAAATAAAGCTCAACCGTTACTGCTTGCAAAAACGCTATCCCTAGACGATGCTATTGTGGCTATTTTGGATGGCCTGGCGTTCCACTCCTCCTTGGAGATGCCTCTCTTCTGTAAAGCGCTATTTCAAAAATGTATGAGATATCAAGGAGTCCTTGCTAGTAATGTATGATATCTATGAACTTGACCTTACGCAAGGATATCTGAAGCAAGCATCTACGTTGACTAATTTAGCCTCTATTATGGCTGTTTCCCTCTGATAACCTGCTCCTGCACAGTTGCCATCACAAAATGCTTCTTCTTCCCATAAAGATAATCAGATGATAATGGCCATGACGGGGCAGTGCTCCTCATCATCTTCAGCTCAAAAAACCCAGTTGATAAAATCAATCATCCCTTTTCCTTGACCATATTTTTCTCCAGAGCGGCCTTCCCAAGTGGTTTCAAAGCCTGTTTTTAATCCCAAACTCCTTTTTTGGGTAACAATAGCCCCCATTAACAATGGGTTAAATGACCAGATCACTAAAGCTAAACCGCCTATTTCACAAAAGCACTCAGCCACTGATCAACACAAAGCTGGCGTAGTAAAAGCATACACCTCCAAGATGCTATCTCCCTCAACCTCTCATCTATCTAAATCTAGTCTGAACCCTGTCTTCAAAAGGCATAACAAACCACCTACTTTGAAGGTGGAAAATCGAGCCATTACAATTTCAACGCCTTCCCCAAAAAGTAATTAAGGTGGAGGAGCAACCCCAGGACCTATCATGTCATAAGGGAAGTCCCGAATCTTTGCCCTCTATGAGCTCCCTAACGTACATAGATACCCCCTCTGATGATTAATCTGAAGGGGGTGGTGTATATATGGGTCTTTATGTTTTAGAGCCTGGGTGAAGTGGAGGTACCTGACAAATTGAAACTTCAAATAGTAGAGTGGGATAAGATCCCCTTCAAACATATCTCCAGAAAGTGTGAGGGGTCCTGAGATTACTGATACTGCCATTGACGCTGACTAGCTCATTGCCACATCTATCTGAACTACCCAGTGCATTCATAACCTTCAGTTAATCCAATAGAGATACCCTGATACTGCCAAAAGACTTGCATCTACTATCCGTATAAAGGAGGTCCTCGCTCTTCCCCATTTTGGGTGAAACTTTAACTAAAGTGGAGGTCGTTGTTAATGGAGTGTGGGTTAGGGCTATCCTTGACACTAGGTCCCCGGTTAATCTTGTGTTATCCAAAAAACATCAAAAAGATCAAGCTGGCCCCTGACCTCGACTACACCCAAGAGTTTGGGACTGCAGGCCTAAACAACACCTGCGCCAATGAGGCATACTCTTCTCTGCCCATTTGTTTTAGGGAACTTTTTCTTGACAGCCCCAGAGGTGGCTTGGTCAATAACTCCTATAATCTACTCATTGGGACCCAATTTATGCTTGAATACAAAGGTGTTAACTTATAGGAGGTATATCTCTCCTTATTAGCTATGAGTTCTTCTAATTCTGACCAATGATGAGCTTACTAAAAAAGAATACGCTAGCACTGTTGAGTACCCCTATTCCGTCTTACCCCTACACTACATAGCGGCAGGACGCCACACCAAAATGTTTCCTTCATCGGTGGATGCCCTAATGGTATCCCTTTCTATGCGTTTGAAGAGGTAGTAATCAAGGCGGGTGAATAAAGGGAAGTTGAAATGAAGATTTAATAGTATCCCTCGAGACTGTCTATTGCACCTAATCAGCATTTACAAAGTTGGGGCCCTTTTGGGCCTAGAGTTTTTCCAGGTGTGCTAGACCCAGCTTACCAGCAACCAGTCAATCTCCTGTTTGGGAATCTTGCCAAAAAGGACATGGTCGTCTTGAAGAATCTGCAGAATGTAAGAGGTCTTCTGGTCTCAATTCAGGACATTGAACAGATTTACTTTATCAGGTTAGTAGAGGAAATGGGACTACCTGCTGATCAATCGTTATGTACTTTGCCCACTGTTCAAATCTCTGATGATTTAACTCCTGAAGAGCCTAATTCAGTTCATAAGTTATTGAATTCCTATGGAGACATCGTCTCTACATCTGAAACTGACTATGGACACATGAGGGGTTGGATGCATTGTATTGACGTTGGGGATACTCGTCCCATCTAGTATAAACCCTACCTTAAATCAAAAGTTGAGGAAGTACAGATGCGGATGGAGTTAAAACAGTTACTGGACTCTGGGTTGCTGGTGCCATCCCAGATCCCTTGGTCATCCCCGCTCTTAATGATAAAAGAGATAAATGGAGGTCATTGAGTAGTTATGAACTACCGTAAACTGAACAACTTCACCAAGAAGGATAATCATCCAATCCTCCAAATTGACAACGCCCTAAACGAACTATCCAGCTCTAAAATCTTTTCTGCCATGGACCTGACTAGCGGTTATAGGCAAATTAACATCTCCCCCAAGATCAGGAGAAATGCGCTATTATTTGAAGTGAGGGTCTCTTCCAATCTACACAACTTAACTCAAGGGTTAGCAATGCCCCTGTAACTTTCCTTCGAGCCATGGATCACATCTTGCAGAATCTGAAGATAAGTTGCGTCATCATCTATCCCAATGGTATCATGGTGTTCACAAAGATCTTCAACGAACATCTTGCTTACCTGAAGGCTGTGTTTCAGCGCCTACATGAGGCCAACATCAAGTTAAAGCCCTCCAAGTGCACATTTTTTACAGAGGAAATTAGACTTCCTTGTACAAGCCACTGTAAAGGAAGGGATTCAACCCCTCCAAGATAAGGTTGAGGCCATATCCAAAATGCCTGCTCTCAAACCTCTGCACGATATCTAGGTATTCTTGGGTATGATGGGGTATTACCACCAATTTACCCCCAAGTTCGCCCAACTAAGTGAACATCTTGTATGGATATTGGCTAAGAATGTCACTTTTCATCTAGGAGCTGAACAACTTGACAGCTTTGAGAAATAAAAGCAGTTGTTGCTAAGGCTTCCAATCCTGTGTCACCCTGATTATGGTAAACCTTTCATCTTGTTTACTGATGCCTCCAACTTAGCTGTTGGGACCATTTTAGCTCAATTGGATGCTAATGGCGTGGATCACCCCGTTTCCTATTTCAGCACGACGTTACTCAAGGCTGAACCTATTTATAGCGTCACTGAGAAGGAGTGCCTCACAGTCCTGCTGGCTGCATTATACTACCGCCCTTTCTTATATAGGACTCCTTTCACTGTGGTCACTGACCACGCCTACCTGAAGTGTTTACAAAATATAAAAGATCCATTGGACGGTTGGCTCGCTGGGCTCTAAAGCTCCAACACTACAATATGAAGATTGAGCTTCAAGCTGGAACCTGCCATATGAAAGTTGATGGTTTGACTCAGTTGCCTATCCTTTACCTAGACAATAGTGAAGCTGAGAGGCTGCACGACCTCCCTATGACCCCCAACGCCTGGGAAGATGATGATGAACCCATCAGGAAAATTTAGCTTGACACTCCCGCAACACCAAGGTGGATAGAGGGTTAGTTGTATAAGAAAAAAGGGGTGAATTGGTTTCCCTATCTCTAACCATCATAGCAATTACCTGTGATATTAGAGTCTAATACAAAACTAGGGCATAGCAAAGTAAGGAAAACCTATGAATGGGTTAAAGAGAAGTATTACTGGGAGGGCATCATGGAGATAATAACTGAAGTCCTAGATCCCTGTCTTACCTGCAAGGAGAAATCCAGCTACAAGACCTGGTATCAGTATCAATTTTACTACGCCTCAACAATCTTTTCATACAATGTTTTTAGATGTGGTAGGCCCTCTACCCCAGACTAAAGGTGGAATCTGGTACGTCTTAGTACTTGTAGACTAATTTACCAAGTGTGTTGAGGTTGTAGCTCTTCATTTTAAACTGCTAAAGCCACAGCCACGTTCCTTCATTAATATATTTTTTCTCACATATGGTTCTCCCCATGTCCTTCTCTGTAACAAAAAAACTTTACCTCCAGAGTGAAAAAGATCCTCGCTACCTCCATTGGAACACAACAGATTTTCTCAGGCCCCTATAACCCCTTGACCAATGGTACCTTGGAAAGAGCCAATGGGACCCTGGTCTCTATTTCACAAAAAAATGGCCACTTCAGACCCTCTTCACTGAGATATTTACTTACCAGTGCCCTCATGGCTTACTGTATCAGCTATCACCGGATCTTTAAATTGTCATCTTTTTGAGTGTTGTATGGTTGAGAACCCGGGGTGCCAGCATCACTAGCCAAAAATATTTTCTACAATAATTCTGATCCTGAACAAGCCATGAAGAAGTTGGATCAACACATTATCCAGTTGCAATCAGACGCGATGAACAACTTGGCTAAGACTGTCACCAAAGAGGCCAAGCCACTAACAAGATCTGGCCCCCTCTACCTACCTTCCAAGTGTCAGACTTGGTGCTATACTATCATAATTGTATCACACCTAGAAGTGAGAAGTTTGAGTCATCTGGGAAGGCCATTTTGTTGTTACTTATAAGAGAGGGGATGAGTACTCTATATAAATCCCCTGCCTACTGGAGTTACTGTTAACCACATCCATGACCAATTTTCGCAGCCTTACTCTTCCCCTAGCACTCTTGAAGGGGTAATGTTGGACAATTACAAGTCCAATTTTGCAATAAGAGTGCTTCAGTTAATCATGAGAACGAAATCAGCCAAAAGACCCTGGCTAATTCTCATTGGAACCCCTTGAATCAGTAAAATACTGTCATTAATAATTATCACTGAATAGCATGAGTTTAAGTTTTTAGATTGCACTGACCTTGTGACGGAATCTGGGGAGTACCTCCAAGGTTTCTCCCATTTCATAAACGCTTAGTTAAACCAATAAAAATTCAAAACACATTTTTCCTAATTTGGATATTTTTGGCTTGTACTGATTTCTCGGCCATCTCACTTTGAATTTTTGATCATTTATATACTAAGCAGTGACATAATAATGGGGTTCTCTTTTTAACCTTTCGCTTCCACTAATAAAATAACAAAAATACTCTTATTTTTCATAGTTAAAATTTTCCTAGTTTAATAAAAGTGGTCGCAAAAAGTCCCCTATTATATTTAACAGACGTTACAAGTTTGACTACTCCTTCTTTTTTATATATTGTCAAATCTCTGACATTAGCGCCAGAAAGCCATAAACAAAGCCATAATTTTTTCACAGTATTGTTTTCTCTGATTTTAAAGTAAGGTTTCTCTAACCTACATAATTAAGTAGATTATGGCTATAATAATGTATCAGTGGTGATGTTGCTGACTGACAGGGGTCCAATAACATTAATTGAGACATAGTACCAGGTCCGATTGGTCTTAACTTATTAATAAGTGGTGGAGCCTTGAAGAGATGTATCAATTGACATTCTAATACTTCATTGAATTTCTTGAGTTTCGCATCCATAGACTTCCAGTAATAGCTCTGTTGTATTTGCTTCCGAGTTTTATAGTCCATCATAACCAAAAACCTTGTATTCTAGAATAATAACTAATGGTCACTTGCATGGGGCTAAGTAAAAGAGTCTTTAACCATCACTCTAACCTTTGTAGTGTTTACCATTCAAGGTCTCAAAGTTCCTTAGTAATTGATACAAGATGTTTCTAATGGTAGGTTTTCATTGCCTTTATTTTTAAGCTTTCCTTTTTAAGCAGTTGGTCTACATAAGGTGAAAACACAGAAATAATGGGTAACATGAAGAGTTTATTGGCATTATGATGATAAGAACCTAATTTGTGCACTACTCAATTATCATAGGCCATAAGCTTTAGTGCTTATCAGGCTAAACGTCCCTCTGGTTTCTTAAGATTGTACTTCCACTGCAATGAGGTATAATCAGCAGTGACTTAATTTTTGTTTAATAAAGGTAATTAATTTGTTTACAAGCAAAATGAATAACTAAACACTTATTCTCCATATTATGTAGTTTCTCTCCTGCTTAGTGAGTGCACAGCTGCAAAGGCTACTAGTTGTTCCTCTCCATGTTTAGCATACTGGGATAGTATGGCTCCAATAGCTGTCATGGACTGTCAGATATTTTTCCTTACAGCTGAGAAATAAGAATGCTTTAGGTAAAATTCAACCAAAAAAGGGAAATGTTGTCCAATTGCAATTCTCAAATGTTATTAAGAGCGATTCTAATAATAATTTTAAAAAAAATGCTATCAAAGATATTTCCAAAAGACCCTGGCCAATTCTCATGGGGCCCCATTAATTGGGGTAATACCATTTCAAAATCTGCACAGGCACTAAATGTAAAATCAAATGGTCAGATTATTCTGACCACATGACAGACTTTGGGGCAACCAGTGGAAGGTACTCCCCCAACCTTAACTAAGTCCTTCAAAGCATCTACGTGGGGACCCCCTCCCTTTTATAGGCTTGGCGAGGGTCACCCTTGGTGAAAGAACTTTCTCAACTGGGGATTGGCTGAAGTACATAAAATTGATATCTCACAGGTATGTATTGGCCAAGCACGATTCCCCTTCCATTGGTTTGCTAACATGAAGTGAGTGTCCTAAGTTTCAAATCTCTGTTCCTTCATATTTCCTAATTTGGACTAGGCTAAGCTATTATTAACAAATCCTCAAAATCCCTCGACCCTTGAAATACTTAAATACTAAATGGTCAGATTTTGAGGGGGGTCATTTTCCCTTTTATCACGCTCTTAATAAAATTTATAAAAACCCAGTTTTATTGGGGCTTCTTTATTTTTAAATTTACTTACAAACCTTTGTGGAAACCTGCAGGCGTGAAGCACCAGCAAGCAAGAATTGGCTGGTTTAATACATGGATGCATTATACTGAACAATATATGAACAATTAGAAATAAGAAGCATAGTATGAGCGGCTGGGTTAAAGCTGCTATTTACTTATTAAAAGTGTTCTCATATTCCAAAGACCATTATAAAACCACCATGCTCCTTAGCAAATGGAATTTTAGACTCAAGTCTGGGTTATGATTGCTGGTGCTAATTTTCCCCAGATTTCAAAAATTATGCAGGAGAAAATTAATATCTACTGCAAAATAATCAAAGAGGGGTTTGATCACCACTAATTGTAATAAAATATGAGAAAGTAAGAGCTAAAAAGTTAGGATTTAAAGCCTTATTACTAGTAGACAAGAGGGTAAGAAAATAGAACCCTCTTAATAATTTGATAAATAGTATTTAAATTGGTGAGGCTCAAAGTTTGAATGGCTTAGTAAAATCTAGAGAAGAAAATATTGTGATTCAACCTATTGGATCTCAGAAAACTTACCTTTTTTTGATGAAATGACCGATGGAAAGTCAATTTTTGGTAAGGTATGACAGTGAGGTAACGATTTAATTAATTTTACCCAATCAGTGGGCATGAAAATATTTTCACCTTGCAATACCCCTTCTGACTCTATAAAGGGGCTGGCCTCCACGGGGTAGGTTGCACTAAATTAGTGGTGACCTGGGGAGAAGTTTTTGATGGGCTCACCTGAAATCGCCGCATAGTTGGTGCAATTCAATTACCTGAATTTGTGGTATTGGGCCGAGAAATTTTACTAAATTTACTGCCCCAATTGAAAGAATTCCAATGAGAATAGGTCACGGTCTTTAGACTGATTCTGTCCTCATTTTCTTTTTATTTTTGAACCAAAACTCATATTAGTTAATCAGACCTATAAATAGTTCAAAGTACCCCCTTCAAGAGTGTTAGGGGAGAAAAAGGGTACAGGAACCGTCCATGTACTCAGTTTATGGTGATACTTGTAACCAAAAATTTTATTTGATACTTGTCACCTCTCTTGTAGGTGACAGTGAAGGAACCCTCCCAAATAGATCCAGGCTTGTTACTTCTGGGTGTGATATGATTTTGGTAATACAGGACCAAGTAGATACTTTGAAGGAGTATAGGGGAGTCTTAACTCATTGGCCGCTTGTCACTCTTTTGTAACCGTTTTAGTTAAGTTTGTCATAGCCTCAGATTGAAGCTGAACGATACATTAAGCCAATCTTCTTATGGCTTTTTCAGCTTCCTCAACTTTAGAGGAGAGAACCTCTTTAGCTAAAAAGGTGGGTATCCCTGGTTCCCGCACATACAGAACACGGAATGTGGACATTTTCAGGATCAGGTGATAACTAAACCAGTAATTATAAGGGCACTGGGTAGGTATTAATCTCAATTAAGTGGATCAGAGGAGGCCATTTCACGCAAGATGGAAACCAAGGTTCCATTAGCTCTCTCCGCCGTTCCATTGGTAGAAGGAGTATATGGGGCTGAGAAGAGTTGTTGGGTCCTCATAGATGTAGCCAGGATCTTGACTACTCTGGAGGTGAGGTCTTACTATTATAGTAAAGTAGTACATGAGGACAACTATGGTGAGTGAAAATATTTTGATGTAGAAACATTGCGGTGGCTTTGGCCATTTGGGCAGAGAGTCACGGCTTCCACTACTTAGTAAAGTGGTCTATGCCTACTAAGATAAATTAATTCCCATTGGTAGTATGTGGGAGGGGGCCTACTACGTCTAGACTAATGGTGTGAAATGGTTGTTGAGGGGTGGTGGGTTGATATTGGTACCTAAGTCTTGAAATTGGACTGCTTCTTATACGTGAGGCAGGATCCAAGACTTTGACAATAGTTTCTAGGATTCCTTCCCAATAGTACCGCTCCCTAATCCACTTTAGGTTTTATTCACTCCCCTATGAACTTGGGTAGAGTGAGCCTCCAAAGTAACAGGTACACGTTCCAAAAGCCATAGATAAGGCAACCACTTTGACCCATCAGCTTATACAACTTCCCTTTCTCCACTTTGGTGTTTTGGGAGAGCTAGGCTAAGATCTTCTGTACAGGCTCATACTAATCCTCTCAGTCATTGGGGGTCATTAAGAGATCATACAACCTCTCCGCCTCACTATTATCCAAATGCATAATGGGCAGAAGAGTTAACCCATCAACATTCATGTGACGGGTTCCATCACAAGATTTAATTTTCATGTCATAGTGCTGGAGCTTTAAAACCCAGCGCTAACAGCCCAATAGGATCTTTCATATTTGTAACCATATAAAAGAAGCATGGTTGGTAACTACCGTGAAAGTAGTGCATACAAGGAAGAACGGTAATGTTTTTTAGTACTAGTGGTGACCAGCCCAAAAGGGGGAGCAGCCACGCATCAAGGACGGTAATGTTTTACAGCTAAAAAAAACAGAAAATCACTCCTACTTTGTGATGCTGTAGTTGCCTTCCGCCTTTGATAGCATCTTACTGAAATAGGATACAGGATGATCTACACCATTTTCATCCAGCTGGCTAATATGACTCCAACGGCATATTCTGAGGCGTTGGTAAACAAGATAAAAGTTTTGTTATAATCTGGGTGCCAAAGGATAAAAGTTATTAGCAGTTGCTTCATTATTTCATAAGCGGCTTTTTGTTCTGTACCACAATAAAAAGGGGTGTTTTTAGACAATATTTGAACTAGAAGCTCAATGAGCTGGTCGAACTTAAGGATAAACTGATGGTAATACCCATCATACCCAGAAATACCTGAGTGTCCAGGAGGTTCATAGGACAGGCATTTTAGAGACGACTTTGACCTTATATTGTAAAGTTTTAATCCCTTCTTAGGAGATAGCATGTCTGAGAAAACCTCGCTTTTTTGGAAGAAGGAGCATTTTGATGGTTTCAATTTTATGTTAGAAGCCCGCAGGCGTTGAAAGACTTCTTTTAAATGTGCGAGATAATTGGTGAACGTTGATAAGAAAAAGGTGATGTCATCAAGATAGACAATCACACTGCTTAGCTTGAGGTCCCACAGAATGTGGTCCATTTCACGTTGGAAAGATGCCAGTGCATTGCACAGACCTTGTGGTAGGCGGTTAGGCTGAAATAAGCCTTTGCTGAAAATGAGAGCGCATCTCTCCCGATCTTGGGGAGAAAGATCCATTTGCCAATATTCGCTGGCCAAGTCCATGGCTGAGAAGTATTTTGAGCCGGAGAGTTGTGCAAGGGCATCATCTATGTGGGGGATAGCATAGATGGCTTTTTTAGTGATATTATTTAGTTAACGGTAGTCCATCACTACCTAATGACCTCCATCCTTCTTTTTAATCATCAAGAGAGGAGACGCCCAAGGGCTTTTGGATGGTAATAATAACCCAGCTTCTAATAAATTCTTGAGTTCAAACCTCATTTGCTGCTTTTCAACTTTGGACTAACGGTAAGGTTTAGATAAAATAGGTTGGGCATCACCAACATCAATGGAATGGCTTCACCCCTTCATATGCCCATAATCCATGTCAACCTGGGAGAATTATCACTATATGTATCCAGTAGAGAATGAACTTGTTTAAATCATCTGGGGTTAGGTCATCTGAGATGTAGACGTTAGGCAGAGTACACACCATCTGGTCAGTGGGTAAACCCATATCCAACATCGACCCAATACAGTGATCACTGTTAATCTCATTAATGAAACTAGCAGACCTTTCCCTATTTCTTGAAGTTTTATGACAATGATTCGTTTATTAGTAAGGTTCCCCAATAGGATATTAATGGGCCGTTGAAAGTCGGGATCTAGTATACCTGGAAACACCTGAGGTTCTAAAAAGCTTACTCCATCAATGCTTGTTATGTGCAGCAGACAGGCTCAGGGGATCTGTAGAGTAATATTGGTAGTGATCACCCGATTTTCACCAGCCTTGATTACTGTTTTCTCTGAAGAATAAAGGGGAATGCCCTCTGAAGCATCCACCATTTTTGGGAAAAATCTTGTATTGCATCCAGAGGTCATGTAGAATAAAGTTATAGCAGAGGAAGTGTATTCAATTAAGCAGGAGTATTCTTTTTTATGGGGTTCATCAATGATAAAGACTAGAGTGTAACAATTGGTATAATATAGTTTCTGACTACCATATAATAAAATGATTCTTTGGCGCACTGACAACCACCAAAGCGGCCTAACTTTGAGTAGGGAGAAGTTTGGGGCACTGACAGCTTCAAAAAATGCTACCATGAGTTGGTTATGCAAAGTCCAAAGTGGTTGGTTCAACTCAACCATGTGAAAACTCCTCAAGATCAGATACCTGAAAAAGACCAACAGGTAAGTAAGGTAGGCTAACCCCCCAAAAAACCTTTATTTTTATCCTTGATATAAAAAGGACCCGCTGAACAGAGCTTGTCTGATGAGCAACTGACAATGCTCCCCAGGGGGAAAGTTAGGGGTAAAATTCTGAATTGAGCTTTGGAATTGGTGAGCGCGCCTTTTAAAGGCTACCTTGGGGCCTCACCCAAATCATTGATTAGGCTCTTAAGAGCCTAATTTACTTTTTGGGTGAACCTCAACCCAAAACGCAAAACCAACTGATCTAAAAGTATTCTTATAAAATGATTTGACTCAGATTTGGATTTTCTGAATCTGAGTCAGAATGCAACAATTGAGATGAGCTTGATCATTACATAGAGGGACTTCACAACTGAGTATAGAGGTAACCCTGTTTCATATTGATTATACCGTCATACTAAATCATAAACTGCGTGCCAATAAGCATATAGTAAGCGTTATTGTCCAAGGCCATGGCGGGAGCTAACAATATGAGCTTTCCAATTCAAATAATCAAGGAGGAGTAGGTTTCAATAGCATGGGTGTTGTTGGGACCTGCTGTTCCAAACTCCTGCGTACACTGGGGATCAGGAGCCAGCTTAATCTTTTTGATCATCTTGGAAGAGAGAACGTTCAAAGTAGATTCATTGTACAAGATAGCCCTAACCCAGAATTTTTGAATAATGACCTCTACCTTAGTTATGGTCCTGCCAAAGTTATAGGGGAGCAAATATTTCCTTAGAACGGAGAGTAGAGGCAAGTTTTTTAGCTGTCTCAGGATAGTTATTTTTAATGGATTATAGGGTGTGAACATGATGATTTGGTCAAATCAGCGACGCAATAACCTAGTCAGCATCACTAGCGGTATCAATGACCTCATGGCACCCCAGCACTTGATTAAGATAGGTTTCTTGAGGGATCATGGTTTTATAAACTCCCTCAGGGTTCAGGTGATCCGGTATACCTACTTCAACAGGGGATCCTAGAACATAATAGCCAACGTCCTCATAACCCTTCAGACTCATAATATAAAGGAGTGTTACATATTGGGTAAATGCTAGAATAGCAGTCGGAGGTGGAGGCCATAACTTTACTAGCTGGGGCACATCTGCAGCGATGATCATTGGAGGAGCAGGCGGCTTAGCTTGAGTAGCATTGTCCTTAAGCCCATGGTTGTTGGGAGTGACTGTCACCGAAGGGAGAGGTTTGGGCTTTCTCATGGCTACAGGTTTTGAGTTGGAGTTAGCTGGAGGAGATAGCATCGTGGAGGTGGATGCTATAACTATGCCAGCTCTTTGTTGATCAGCGGCTGTGAACCTTGGGGAAACATATGTTTAGCTCTAGCAACTTGGTCCTTAAACCCATTATTGGTGAGAGTGAATGTCACCTGAGAAAGGGGTTTAGGCTTAGGAGCAGGCTTTTGAACCACTTGGAGAGGTTTGCTAATGGCATAAGTTGATCTTGGTGGCAAGGTGAGGGCCGTGAGCGTTGCCCATTGACAATGATGCACTCTGACTTACTGGATTGAGGACCTCAGGTTAATGCAAAGGAAGATCAGGTTTAAACTGCACCGCAAGTGCTGTGGTCAGAGTTTTAATATGCATAGGGGTCAACACCGCCTCTTCCGTTGGTCTTCAGTTAAGCACTCCATGGTACAAACCTGGGGGTTAATCACACTTTTGTTATAGCATAGGTATAGAAATCAGCAACATCTAACAAGGCCTCTTTTATGTCTTGGACATCATTCAAAAGTTCATGTCAGACATTCTCCTTCTCAATTTTTTATAAAGAATATTGGAGTCCAATTTTTAAATAAAATTGTGGTTATCAATGATATGAATACCAACGGAGAAAAGACCTTGGCGGATTCTTGGTAGAACCCTATCTATCAGGAAAATATGATTTATACCCAAAATTGGCATAATAATTGTAAGAACTGATGATAGGATTGCTCTGACTTCTCAGCCAAATTTGAGGTGTTCATTATTGCATGGGTTTAAAAACCCCCAAGGTGAGAAGATTTTACCCATTGATGATTGGGTGCAAATTAACAAATCATTACCACTTGGATCTGAACACCCTCTGAGGTGAGAAGATTTTACCCGCTGGTGATTGGATACAATTTATCAAATCATTACCACACGGGTTGGTTTTGCCACAAAATATTTATCCTCAATCTGATAGGCCAAAAGCCTATATTTCCTAATCTGGATGACTCAGCTTTATTATACTTTAGCCACAAGTTCCCATGGGCCTGAGGATTGGAACTAGTTTAAATATGATATACTAGTATCAAGGAAAGGGCTTTTCTCTAGTTTGCCTCACACAAATAAAAACTAAAAAGTAAAAACTTAGTTTTTTGAGAGTTTATTACTTATTTTAAATATTCCATTGTGGGATCCAGCGGCACATAGCACCATCGAGTATAACCCTTGCTGGATTCTGACAATTGGGTGCTCACTACAGGGGCACGCCTGTGCACTAAACCGTGGTTACTAATATGGAGGCTGTAAACGTGAGCAGCTCTTCTGGTTCTTCTTTAACTGAATCACGATTAGTTGCTCTTGAGAAGCAACTAGCCAGCTCTTTCTTCCGTCTCAAAAAGCTAGAGCAATGGCCGTTCAAATTACCTATAAAGGACAGATATACCCTAGGTGAAGGGAACATTGCTTCCTTTTTGTACGTTTATGAAGCTGCGATGGATGGCGCCACTGATAAACATAAAGTTCAGTATATTCTTCCTTGTTTAAGCCACAAAGCCCAAGAGTTGATCGTTCCTCACCTGGATCCTCAGCACACCTGGTCAGATGTCAAGAAGGCCCTCTTGGCTGAATTCGGATCCAAGCAGAGCTTATACAGGGAAAAACAGGATTTCATGCACCTTACCATGTATGATGGTGAAACTCTCTTTAGTTTTGCTGAGCGTTTCTATCTCACTGCTCAAAGGCCGGCTACGTCTAACCTGCTTACCCTGGATGATGCTATCGCCGCCATATTAACAGGGTTAACTTCACAACCCTCTCTCATCAGGCATATCATCTCAGTGAAACGCCACTTACATCCTTCTGTGATATAAAAGAGGCTTTATTAGACGTCGCCCATATTCCTTTAGGTGAGCTGCGGCCTATTGAACCTTTGGAAGTGAGGCCACCTGTGCCTATTCTCCCTGAAAAACCTGATTCTTCCGGTGCAACTTAAAACGGACATCCCTCATTCATGCAAAGCGGAGATCCCAACTTTGGTTTCCTTTCAGCTCAGCCAATAGGTGCGCTCCCTAAGGGTATATCCTCCATGACTACTGGGGTTGTGAAAATGCCGGTTAAAGCGAAGCTAAATACCCAACCCCTCATGGCTGTTACCCCCAATTTAATTGCAACCTTGCCCATGGTTGAGAATACCCCTGAAGCCAACTCTGAGGGGGGTTACAATGATATTGGGTACTACTTATTGGGAGCTCCCGCGGAAGTGGAGGTCCCTGATCGGCTAAATGCCGAAGGAGTAGATGAAACCACCGAACCTGAGGATACTTACCTCCGTCAAGCTATAGGTTGTATGGAAATTATTGACACAGCCAGCAACGCTGATCAGCTCCTATTGAGCTTAATTCGCCCTTTACAGAGAGGGCATACCATGCAGTCTATTCTAAATACTCACCCTGAGACCGCACGCAAATTAACCTCCACTTTTCATCTCAAGGAGGTCTTAGCGCCATCAGCCAACTTTGGAAGCACACTTACCAAGGTTGAAGTAGTTGTTCACAAAGTCTGGGTGATGGCTATCCTGGATACAGGTTCCCCAGTGAATGTAATCTCATCTCAGCTGATGAAAAAGAATAAACTGATGCCTGATTTATTTTATGCCAAGGAGTTTGGAACTGCGGGCCCAAACAATACCCGCGCACTTGGCGCTTACTCCTCTCTTCCCATTTGCATTGGGAAGCTTATCCTATCGGCCCCCGCTGTGGCCTTAGATAATAAACTACTATGATATGCTCATAGGTACTCAGTTTATGATTGAGTATGAGGGCATCATCAACATTAAGCAAGGTTTCCTATCTTTAATGAACTACGAAGTTCCATTAGTCTTAAATAACAAAGAACTCATCAAGAATGACTACACCTGCCTGGTTGAATACCCCTTTTCGCTTTGCCTTTACATTATGTCACCTCTGGGCGTAACACTAAGAAATTGCCAATTTAGTGGAGGCTAGCGATGGTATTCCATTTTATGCAGCAGATGATGTGGTGATTGATCTAGGTGAACAACGAGTGGTTGACACGAAAATCACGCTCCAAATCCCACACCACTGTTTGTTGCACATCAAAAGTGGTGAGGGCCTTAGTCCTTTGGAGCCTCGTGTATTGCCTGGGCTGCTAGACCCCGCCTATCAGTGACCTATTACTTTACTGTTAGGAAACCTCACTGCAAAGGACATGATCATATGGAAACACCAAGAGGTTGGCTGAGGATTTTTAATCCCTGTGGAGGATGTTGAACAGATTTACTCCATTGGCTCAATGGCAGATTTGGGCCTGCCAACGGACAACCTGGTGTGTACCTTACCAAACGTCCATATCTCGAATGAGTTAACCCCAACTGAGCTAGAGAAAGTTCATAATCTCCTTGATGACTATAGTGACATATTCTCCAAGTCAGCTCACGACTATGGCCATATGAAGGGCTGGTGCCACTCCATTGATGTGGGTGATGCTAATCCCATTTGATCAAAACCATATCGCAAGTCAAAGGTGGAGGAACAGCATATGAAGACGGAACTCACACAGTTACTGGATGTGGGGTTGCTAGTTCCCTCACAAAGCCCTTGGTCTTCCCCACTGTTTTAATTAAAGAGAAAGATGGAGGTCACTGGTTAGTCATGGACTACCGCAAGCTAAATAATCTCACAAAGAAGGATAGCAATCCTATCCCTTGCATCGATGATGCCCTGGCCCAACTATCCAGCTTAAACTTCTTCTCAGCCATGGACTTGGCCAGTGGCTATTGGAAAATGTATCTTTCTCCACAGGACAAGGAGAAATGCGCTCTCATTTGCAGCGAAGGGCTTTACCAATACACTCAATTACCTCAAGGGTTGTGCAATGCACCTGCATTTTCAGCATGCGATGGATCACATCTTGCAAGACTTAAAGCTAACCTGCGTTATAGTTTATCTTGACAATATTACTATGTTCTCAAAAACCTTCAACGACCACTTGGATCACTTGAAGGAGGTGTTTGGAAGGCTACGTAAGTCAAATATCAAATTGAAACCATCCAAGTGCACCTTCTTTCAGCGAAAATTGGATTTCCTTGGCCACACCATTTCTCAAAAAGGAATTTAACCGCTACAGAACAAGGTTGAAGCCACTGCAAATATGCCTCCCCCTAAGAATTTCCGGGATATACAGGTGTTTCTAGGGATGATGGGGTATTACCAACGATTCATCCCTAAGTTCTCACAACTCAGTGAGCCCCCTGAACGCTTACTGAAGAAGAATATCCCCTTCCAATGGGGCGCTGAACAAAAAGCCGCTTTTGAGACCCTGAAGCAGCTACTACAATGACGCCATATCCTACGAAACCCAGATTACAAAAAACCCTTTATCCTGTTTACAGACGAGTCATACTACGCCGTTGGGGCCATTTTAGGCCAACTAGATGAAAATGGTATTGATCTTCCGGTATCTTATTTCAGTAAGATGCTTTCAAAGCCTGAACGCAACTACAGTGTAACAGAAAAAGAGTGCCTGTCTGTTTTGTTGGCTGTAAAGCACTATCGCCCTTTCCTCTATGGTACCACCTTTACTGTAGTTACAGACCACGCTTCATTGAAGTGGCTACAAAATATGAAGGACCCTACTGGGAGGTTAGCTCGCTGGGCTCTAAAGCTCCAGCCTTATAATATGAAAATTGAACACCATGCCAGAACTCGTCATATGAATGTGGATGGGTTGTCTCGCCTGCCAGTCCTTCATTTAGATAATAGCGAGGCAGAAAGGTTGCATGATCTATTAATGACTCCCAATGAATGGGAGGATGAAGATGATCTGGTTCAGAAGATGTTAGCCCGCCACTTATCGCAACACCAAAGCGGAGAATGGGAAGTTGTATAGTGGGTGGGGGCGAAGTGGCTGCCTTACCTCTGGCCCTCAGGACGTGTACAAGCCATCCTTGAAGCTCACTCCATTTTAGGCCAAGGAGTGGCAAAGAAAACTTATGAGTGGCTTAAGGATCGATACTATTAGGATGGAATAATGAAAGCTATAATTGATGTCTTGGAAGCCTGCCTTACATGCAAGAAACAATCCGGTTTCAAGACTAGATACCAGTATCAACCAACTACCCCACAACAACCTTTTCACACTATTAGTTTGGATGTCATAGGTCCCCTTCCACAGTCTACCAGTGGCAACAGTTTTATCCTAGTAGCCATTGACCACTTCACTAAGTGGGTTGAAGATGTGGCGCTTCCTGCCCAAACAGCCAAGGCAACTGCCACTTTCATACATCAACACATTTTTGCTCGGCATGGATGCCCCTAAGTACTACTTTGTGATAAATGCAAGAATTTTACATCCAGAGTAGTCAAACTCCTGGCTACCTCCATGGGAGCCCAACAACTCTTTTCAGCTCCGTACAATCCATCTACCAATGGGGCAGTGGAAAGAGCCAATGGAACCTTAGTTTCTATCCTCCATAAAATGGCCTCTTCCGATCCACTTCATTGGGATCAATTCTTACCCAGTGCCCTTATGGCCTACCGGATTAGTTATCACCAGATTCTGAAAATGTCCCCTTTCTGAGTTTTGTATGGCAGGGAACCAGGCATACCTGCTCTTCTAGCTAAGGATGTCTTCTCTAGAGGAGAGGAGCCTGAGAAAGCTATGCAAAGGTTAGCTAACAAAATTATTAAACTCCAAGATAAAGCTATGACCAACTTAGCAAAAACAGTGACTAAAGAAGGGCAGGCTGCCAATGAGCTCCGCACCCCCCTCCTACATTTCAAGTGGCTGATAAGGTGTTATACTACCATAACCACATCACTCTAAGAAGTGGTAAGCTTGACTCAATTTGGGAGGGACCTTTCTCCATCACCTACAAAAGAGGCAATGAATACTCCATCAAATCATTAGCCACAGTAGTTACCATAAACCGGGTACATGGCCATTTCCTACACTCCTACACTCCTCCCAATATTCTTGGTGGGCAATGTTGGACATTCTTCTTCTCGATTTTTTAAAAAGAATGTTGGAGTCCAATATTTGAATAATATCGTGGTTATCAATGATATGAACACCAATGGCAAAAAGAGCTTGGCAGATTCTCGGTGGAACCCTATCTATTGCGAAATATGATTTATACCCAAAATCGGCGTAATAAGGTAAGAACTGATAATAGGATTGCTCTGACTTCTCAGCCAAATTTGAGGTGTTCATTATTACATGGGTTTGAAAACCCCAAGGTGAGAAGATTTTACCCATTGATGATTGGGTGCAAATTAACAAATCATTACCACTTGGATCTGAACACCCTCTGAGGTGAGAAGATTTTACCCGCTGGTGATTGGATACAATTTATCAAATCATTACCACACGGGTTGGTTTTGCCACAAAATAATTATCCTCAATCTGATAGGCCAAAAGCCTATATTTCCTAATTTGAATGACTCAGCTTTATAATACTTTAGCCCAAAATTCCTATGGGCCCAAGGATCAGAACTAGCTTAAATATGATATACTAGTATCAAGAAAAGGACTTTTCTCTAGTTTGCCTCAAACAAATAGAAACTAAAAAGTAAAAACTTAGTTTTTTGAGAGTTTATTACTTATTTTAAATATTCCATTGTGGGATCCAGCGGCACATAGCACCATCAAGTATAACCCTTGCTGGATTCTGACAGTTTGCTTTAAGGAGATGATATGCCAAGCTAAAGAAGGTTAGGAAGTTAAAACAGATAATATAGCTGCGATGGTATCATTCAGGTTTAGCATGTTAGATGATGACAACCTCTGAGCAACAATGTAGAATCGCTCAGCAAAGGTAGTAATTCACTCACCTTATACAAACTAAAGCACATAAAAGCCTTTTTCTCTGGTTAAACTCTGTTTGGATCCAAATTCCTATATAAGAGCTTCTTTAAACTCAACCCAGGTGTGTAAAGTATCAATATAAGGGACCATCAGTTCTTAAAACAAGAGACTCAAACGAGTCAAGTATGTTCTTGACCTTCTGGTGGCCATTTGCCCCTTTCATGGCTGCTTCATAAACGTATAAAAACGAAGCATTACTATCCTCGCCAGGGGTTAACTTATCCTCTAAGGGACATTTGAATGGGCGCTGTTCAAGCTTTTTAAGCATTTATAAGCGCTTGCTAGTTGTTGTTCAAGGACAAATATTTAGCTTTAGAAGCAGTGTGGAGGTTTCAGGGGTTATTCACCCCAACACCCTCAATTTTTGATAATTAATTGTGGTGTACTACTCCCTGAAGAGAGCACCACTTGTTTGACTCTGGGCTGGGATATGCTCGCTGGTGCTAATTTGCCCCAGAGTTCAACAATAATGCAGGAGAAAGTTAAATTCTACTGCCGAAATAATTAAAGGGGGTTTGATAACTGCTAGTTTTAATAAAAATATGCGAAAGTAAGAACTAAAAAGTAGGGTTTAAAGCCTTATTATTAGTAGACAAGAGGGTAAGAAAAGAGAACCCTCTCTTTAAATTTATTGCGGGGAAGGCCGACCATAAGACGGACACTTCCGAATATGACTCAGACGAGACAAAACTTAGTACCAGGGGAGGCACCCCAGAGAAGCGATGCTATCTCTTGTTGCCAGCGGGAACGCCACTTATGGGAAGGGGGAGGGAACGTGTGTAGGGGGCGTAGCCACTATTGAGCACGTGTGGAGGAAGAGGTCTAATTTGATGAACCAGACTGGGAACCAGGAGGAGAACAGCTGTCGGCGACGTGGTGGGAGATATCCAAACATCCACGCTTGAAAGTGATCCACCAAATGAGACCGGAATCTGTGGACAGCTTCAGGGAGGGTGGGGATGGATCCAGCGATGGCATCCAAGACAATCGTGTGGATAGTCCACATGGCGATTGCAACCACCAGAGCACGAAGGGAGGGTGGGAGGGGGAGGCCATTGATGAAGCAAACATATCTCTTGACAGACTGAAGGGATGTGTTTGATCCTGGCCTAGCAGACGTTGGACTTCGCGCCATATTACTTTAGAGGTGGGGCACTTCTCCAGGCGGTGAAACAGCGTTCCATACTGGCCACACACGACACAGGATGAGTGTAAAGCATTAGAGCGCTCAGCTGTATGATACACCCACCTCAGGCAGCGCCACACATGGGAGCGGACTTGAGGCTGCAAAAGAGAATGGTGTGCGTATTTCCAGATAGTCTTTTGGGTCTCAGTGGAATAAGGGATGTCCATCATGTCCAGGTAGTCCACCCTGGATAGGACTTGGGGTCGAATGGGGATCACGCCATCATGGATGGGTAGCCCCTGTACCTCTTGTGTGAACTGAGGAGAGGGGCGGCCTCTTTGGGTTGTATGTCCACTAATACGAATTCTCCACTCTGCGCTTCGCATGGAGAGTAGGATTCGTTTGTAGTGGGTTTTGGTCCCGTGAGGACCTGTGGCTGATGTATGTGATGCGAGGTATTTCATCAGGGAGTGGGGGTTTGAGGATTGTTGAGGCCCAAGGCTTGGGAGAAGTTGGAGCGGGCCGCGCGAGACCAGTGTTGGGCTGGGAGTGTAGGAGCAGTGACGGCCGCAATCCAGGTGCCCAGGATCTTGGCGGCATGGGCTTTGAAGTCAAGAGGCCCATGCCACCATGATGATGAGGGCCAAACATGACCTCTAGCCATACTGGTGGAGGGCGGCCTGACCAAAGCCAACCTTGTAGCAAAGCATACAGGGATTTGAAGAAGCTTGGGGAGAAGGGGATGGCGTGGGCTCCAAACCAGACTTTGGATAGGAGCATAGAGTTGGCAAGAACAACCCTGCCAGTGAGGGTAGTAGGGTGGGCTCTGAGAAAGGCGATTCGCTTCGTCACGTTGTTCAGTATATGGCACTCCATTACTGCTGACGCGTATCCACCTGCCTCCAACCACACGCCCAGATGGCGTCCAGTCCTATGGTAGGTCGTGGCACAAGGGGAGCACCAGTGGAGCGGTGTGTTTTGAATTAGTAAGGCGTGGACTTGGGCGAGCAGATGGGCCGGGTTGGGAACTACTTTCTGGGGCCCAGCAGTTCTGAAACTGACCAAGGAGGATGATTTCGGTTTTGGAGGCGTTCAGTGCCGCGTTGCTTACCCTGGAATATTCCTGGATGAGGGCTTCAAGCGCGCGTGCATCTTTGTTATTAGACACCCCCACCACGCAATCATCTGCAAATGCCATCATCTTAACTGGGGTTTGGCCTGGCACATGGACCCCAGTGAGTTGGGCATTCACATTTCGCAGTAGTGGGTCAAGGCTGAAGTTTTATAAGAGTGGGCTCAGGGGGTCCCCTTGTCGCAGGCCCCTTTGAGGACGGACTACTTCCATTAGGAAACCTGGGCCGCGCACTGCCATTGTTGCAGATTCTGTGAGCAGCATCACCCAGTTAATGAAGCGGGGAGGTAGGCGGAATTGTTGGAGGCAGGCCCTAAGGTATTCCCAGTTTACTCTATCATAGGCCTTTTGTTGGTCCAAGAATACAAGTGCCCCAGAGGCTGTGGACTTACACACATTAGCCACAGAGTGCATGTTATCCCAAATCGACCTTCTGGGGATGAAACTGAATTGTTCTGGAGAGATGGTGGCAGATGCTACAGTCCCTAAAAGGTTAGCCATGATTTTTGTTAAATTTTTGGTGTCTGTGTTTGTTAGAGAAATGGGGCGCCAGTTGGCTAAGTCTAGCCTATCCCCTTTCTTGAAGAGTGTGACTGTAAAGGCCTCATGTCCTCCTGGTAGGAGGCGCATTTCCAACAGGCTTTGGTTGAGTGAGGCTAGCAGCAATGGGGATATATGTTTAAACTATTTTTTGTAGAACTCATATGGAAAGCCATCTGGGCCTGGGCATTTTCAGTTTGGTGCACCGCGAATGCTAGTCCATAATTCATTTAGAGTAATTAAATTCATTATTTCCGGGTATCAGAAAATGGTGCGGATATGAGCTCTGATGAGAAATTCTGCCATTTCAGCCGGCTGAATTGGTTCAGCTTAGTACAACTCAGAGTAATATCTTTGCATTTCAAATGCCACTTCAGCCGGTGTGTCCACAATAGAATTATCTGATCTTCGCACCTGTGTGCAGGCCATGCTCTGGCGTGGTGCAAAATTTTTCTTGAAGAAGTATGTGGTGCACTTGTCGCCTTTAGTGATGCGTGTGGCCCTGTATTGGACACAAACCAAGTGTTTGTGTTGCTTTTCAAGTGCGTTGAGGTGGGCTGCTGCCTCCGCCCACTTCTGGCCCCATGCAGGGCTATATCCTGAGGCTGGAATGTTGGACTCCAAGTGGGCCAATTCCGCCAGCGCACGCGATATAACTGCCAATGTGGCTCGTGAGCATCTGGATGAGAATGGCGATAGTGGCGGATGGTGTCTTCTTTGAAAGTTGCCCATGTGGAAATGAGGTCCGCGCAAAACGGTGCAACAAATGATTTTGCCAAAGTTGCCTCTTCCACCCACATGGAAAATCTTGGCGACACGAGCTCTGGGGGGTGGATTTTGCACCAATATGGGGCCTTTGCAACTGTGACGGGTAAGTGGTATGTTATCAAGACCAGTCAGTGGTCAGAGAATTCCATTTTCATTGTTTTGAAGTGGGAGATGTGGGGTTGGAATTTCGCCGGCGCTAGAATAAGGTCGATGCAGGTCATGGACCTTAATTGGCCGTTGTGGATGTGGGGACGCATCATGTTTTTGAGCAGTGGGGCATGTCACAGCAGCACATCCATTAACCCAAGGGTGGCTTTTAGAATGCGTAGTTCTATGTGACCCTGTGGGGCGTGGGGTGAGGGCGGCCACCAGTCCATTGGTGAGGTTAGCCAACAGTTCATGTCGCCAATTAGGAAAGAATTGGGGGGTAGCGGGAGGGATTTGACCGATGAGAAAAATTCCTGACGCTCTTGTGCACCATTTGGGGCGTAAATGTTGACGATTGTGTGTGCAACATCGGCCCATGAGAAGGTGACAATGAGCACTTGGTCATTTAGGAATGTTTCTGAAGATGTAAATTTGAAAAAAATTGTTTTTCTGAATTAGCACCCCACAGTGCTTTGACCAAAAGGATAGGGATGGTAGAAGCATTGTTTTCCAAGCTTCCTTGGAACCTCGTGGACAGTGGGTTTCCTGGATGGCCAGGATATCCACGGGTAAATTTTTTTGTAAAAAACTCAGTTTCCTAGCCCAGGACAGGGAGGCCTTGAGTCCAGCAATTTTTAGCATCCCTAGAGTGAAGGTTTCCCCCATCGAACCTTAGGTGCGAGGGGTGGGCCCCCTGGCCCACCAGCCTCTTCCAGGTCCCCATGGGCTTTCACAGCAGCACGGGTATTAGCAGCAACGCTATTGGGGTTTTTGTTAATTTTTGCGGAAAGAGTCACGTTGGCTTTGGCCTTCACTTTTTGTTTTCCTGACGTCGGACGAATTTTTTGTGGTGCGGATAAGTTTGGTGCACCGTCGAGTGGGGCAAAATTTTTTTCAGGTAAGTTGGAGACCAAGTCAGTTTCAACTGGAGCTTGGTTGCAAAGATCAGGTGAAATTGAGTCGCCCATCGGATCCTCGGATTGAGTGGCCCATTTGGCATGGGCCTCCCAATCTGATTGGGTAATGGATTCCCAAGTTGCTTCTGCTGCAAAGGTCTCCATGTCCTCCTGGCATTGTGAGTGTGGGATGGTGGTGGTGACCTTGGCCACTTCCTTGGCTGTGGTCCTATGGGCCTGCTTGGCCTTCTTCCCTCCTGCGGGGAGATGGGCTTTACCAATAGGTAGCAGCCTTGTGCTCCCCACGGGAAAGCCTCTTTGGTGCTTGCGTTTGGTTCATAGTGCGCCTCTCCGCTGGCCATGGCCACCGAGGGGTGCTCTTGGAATGTAACGCCCTCTTTGATGGGGCACGCGTGTGCCTTATGGCCAAACGCATCACAGTGGGTGCAAATGGGGGGCACGCTGTCCACGGTTACCTGGAATAGGTGGGTGGTGTGCCCTGCAATGTCAATAAAGGTGGAGTGCGGGATCTGGGTTAGGTCCTTTGCGATCTCCTCAGTTGGGGTCAGAACTGCGATAGCTTTGCCGGTGCACAGGTGTGGTATCAGCGTGAAATGTTGCATTTTGAAAGATTGTATTTCGCCATATATGGTGAGACCATTTTTCAGGTGCTGCTCCAAAATGTCACGTTTTACTGTAGTAGGCAAAAAGTCAAATGTGAGGAAAATTTGGTTTGATTTTGTCCATATGGTGCATTTAGTTTCAATGACCCATTGCCCTTCGGGGAGGTTGACCACTACGCGCACCGCTGCAACCTCATCTGCTGCTATTTTGCTTTCGAAACCTAGGTCCAGCCAACCGCACGACATGGAGTGAGGTGCAACATACACCGCGGTCAGGAAAATTTTGTGTACATCTTCACAAAATTTTTCCCATAGGGCCATTTTTTGGATGTCCAGATACACACGGACTCCAAATTCCACCAACAAAAGTGGCTGGGAATGTGGCGTGTTGATGTACTGGTTGCATCGTGCTTGCCATGCGAGAATCTCTGGGGAAATTGTGACCGCCAGTTTTTTTTTAGATTTTTTTTTCTATTCCACCAGATTCTCCAGGGCGTTTTCAAACATTAGAGGTCGTGGGCCTTCCGCCTGCTCCTCTTGCCTTGCTTGCCCAACTGCTCCCAGACATGGGCGCAGACTAATCCCCTCTATGAGATTATCAAACTTGATTTAGTCTTGAATTGAATGGGTTGCAAAAGTGTTTGCAACGAGAAAGAAAAGTTAAAAGAGAACCCTCTTAATAAGTTAATAAATAGTATTTAAATTGGTGAGGTAAGGAATAAGCACGGTTTAGCTATAGATATAATCCAGCTTTTTATCCTGATTTGTTCAAATTCTAAATTATATGAATTGATTTTCCAAATCAATAGCATGTAAATTGGTGAGGTTCAAAGTTTGAATGGCTTAGTAAAATCTAGAGAAGGAAATATTGTGATTCAACCTATTGGATCTCAGAAAACTTACCTTTTTTGATAAAATGACCGATGGAAAGTCAATTTTTGGTAGGTTATGACAGTGAGGTAACGATTTAATTAATTTTACAAATCAGTGGTCATAATAAATATCTTTAACTTGCAATACCCCTTCTGACCCTATAAAAGGGGCTGGCCTCCATGGGGTAGGTTGCACTAAATTAGTGGTGACCTGGGGAGAAGTTTTTGATGGGCTCACCTGAAATCGCCGCATAGTCGGTGCAATTTAGTTACCTGACTTTGTGGTATTGGTCCAATAATTATTACTAAATTTATTGCCCAGATTCAAATTATTCTAACAATAATCAGCCAGGGTTTTAGGCCAATTTCGTCCTCATGTTTCTTCTTATTTTTAAACGAAACACTCTTAGTAACTAATCAGACTTTTAATTGTCTGACATGGAAAAACTGTTCAGCTAACTGGGCGAATCCATGAAAACCAATGGTAGTTTCTACTATCCCAAAAACACCTTTACGTACCATTTGTTTTCAGGTATTTTCATCCAAATTGCATCAAGCTTTTGGTGTTGGGTGTATTCCTTGAGTATTGACAATGTATCTCAGGTAATCCATTTAAGTTATGACAATTAAAACTTGCTTAGTTTAATATTCAACAGATCTCTAGCTACCAATTTATACTTCCTCTGAGTAGGACTTATGCTGAGTAAAGGTGCACAAAAACACATTTATATTGTCAAGTTATACTAAGACTTAGCTCAATTTCAGATAGATTCATATGGTGTCTATGGCATTAAATGAAGGTGGGTGTGTTACAAAGGCCGTGTGGCATATAAATTGGTCTATATAAACCTTGGGACATATTAATAGCACACCTTTCCTGTTTCTCATTAGGCATATTAATCTACCAATAGCCATTAATGTATCAAAATAAATAAATATTTTGCGCCATTTAGTCCATTTAGGCATTGTCTGTTTGTAATAATAGGTATAATCTTTATCACAAATTTAAATTTGCTACATCAGAGCTCTGCTAGTGTGCCAGGCCACATGATATGAGGACTGCTGGACCTTGCTGTTTCTCTTTCTTGGCGTACCTTTTCACTACAAGCCTTCAGGGCAGCCCATTAACTAATCAGACTAACAACTTCACTTTAGAAATTGACACCTCTTAAATGCCATTGGTGAGTCCAACCTTCATTGCAATTGGCCTGGATCCCTTGATAATTCACCCTCATGGTCAAAGTCAAGTTCCTCATGGGTGTAATCTTGTGATCCTCAGCCCCCTTTTCCTGGCGGCCTAACCCCTTGCTCTAACACCCTCATGACTGATTGCCATTCTTCCATCATTATTGGTGGCCAGTTGGTCAAATCTCTGTGGGTCTTCCTTATAGTTTTTATGTATGGGGGTTGGTAGCGTCAATCACTCCATGTTCATTACCCATCACCTACCTTGGTGATCTCCAGTCCCATCTTCAATAATATAAAGGCCTAACTACTAACAACTAATAAAAGATGGGCGCAAGAGTAATCTTTATTAAGATGGAAATTTAACTATTTAAACTTAGGCGTTTTTCTGGCAACCCTCTTCCCACTTATCAACAATCATCCGCATTCATTGCTGGCAACCCACTCAATTATCAGCCTTCCTTTGGAAATTGTACCCATTTAATTGGAAGCACTCAAATACCAAATAACAGGTCGATTCATCTTTGGGATCAGTCATCAGTATAATCATGTATAAAGTGCTATTACAGACTTCCGCAAATATCCTCAGCATTTAGCTGCCAGTATTTCAAAGCTCTAGATAGTGGAATGAAATTGCTTGATCACCTAACAGAACCCTCAGCATTCTTCCAGCAATATGATTACCCTTAGCATAGCTCTCTAACTAATTCTAAGTACATTATTATATCATCCTTGGAATCAATCACCTGTTATCCTGAACTTTGACGTTGAACTTTCAATCTATCATAATCAATAATAGTTATGTTGACATCCTTAGCTTCAGTTGCCAGTGTCAAATTACTAAAAACTATATAATAAATTTTAACTATCCTCAGCGTAAATTTTCTGGTGATTAGAATTTCTTAATTTGCTATTGGTGATTGGTCTTCACACTATCCAGAATTGGAGGATTCATTGAAATAGCTTACCCAACCTAATGGGGAGCCAAAATTGGCATATTATTACTGGCCTATATAAAAAACATGGTAATTAGTAGATCCGCTGGCTTTGATTAATGGTGACCCTTATATTAATAGATATGGGAGGAAACCATCAGGTTAATTTTTTGACTACTTTTTTTAAGATTCTATTTAAATTGATGATAACAAATCATTAATTGGTTGGATGTATTCCTTTTCTTGATGATAAAGTACAGGATTGTCCCAAGGGCTACAAGATGGCACAAACATTCCTTGCTTCAATAGTTGATTAAGTTAATTTTGTAACCTTCTAACTGGATCACCTGCACCTTTTGGGTCATGAGCATATTGGTATGGATCATTGGTGTCAATAAAGTGTTATATTTATTTAGCGCACCCACAGATATTAATTGATGTTGGCAAATCTCTTAGCACAATTTATAAATAATACAGCTTGGACTTTTTGTTCTTCTAATAAACTTTAAGTTTGATCTCATTACATAATTGTATATGCGCTTTGAGTTTCACTGGGAAGGCTTTACTCTAATAGTTCTAAAAGCCTTCAAAGGACTGAACCACTTCTCTGGGTACTAAATGGCCATAAGCAATTTATGTCCCTTCTTTGCGGTAATCATCTGAGAAGGTAAGTTGGCTAGGAGAACGCAAGTATTTTTGTAACTAAGGTGACTAACCCAGGAGCCGCGTGGGGCTCAATACATGATTTCCATGAGAAACTATTCTCCCAACTGTCCATCATGAAGGTGCAGAGACAGTCCGGTGTTTACAACATGTTGTTTCTCAGGAATTAGCTTGCAACTTGTAGTTGCTCACAAAGGGATTACCTGCTTTCAGAAGTGTTTGAAAGAGGGCGAATAGCTATGATGACCAACTTGCTGAATTTGAATGGGAATTACCTCTTATGTATTTTACATTGGTAATTTTATTGCATTAGTGAGAGTAACCTTTTCTCTGAAAAAAATTTTAAAGGCAACAGCTGCCTTATATCTTGAATACAGTTTCTTTAATCAAAAAAGCTCCATGAGATTTTAGATAACTGGTACCCATAAAAATTGATATTTTTTAATGTTGATACTATAGCAGGAGAGCTGACTTGTAACGGCCAAACCTAATTTTTAAAATGCTTGCTTTTTGCTTATAGTACATCCTGAACCAGCTGTTTCATGTTGCTTGCAGTGGACCATGATATAAATAATCTTCAATTTCTTTGCAAAATAATTCAAAATAACATTAATTAGAGCACCAATATTGACTATTGCGCAAACTTAAATCTTTTTCACAATTATATCAATTTAAGTGCAATCAAAGAGTTAGATGAATTTGCTTATAATGTAAGAATGGTGGGGTATTTTCATGATCAATCATAGTCTAAATATTATCTTCAACATCCAAGAATTTTGATATCTAAAGTCTTTAGAGGCAAAGTCACCTGATAACACTTTGAAAAAGGTAAGGCTTCATATCAATCTGATTCCCCAAAATGGGCTTATTCTACAAGTTGCATAGCATATGATTTTGAAATAATTTTATGGCCTTTTTTTGAGCTCAAACGTTGGCTTAGGAGTTTCAGCTAGTTTTTTTAAAAGATTATAATGTCAGAAAATTATACATGACTGGATGATAAGCCTATATTATCAGCTGGTGGATCACTAACTAGCTGCTGGAATAGAGAAAAAATATTATTAATAATTTAATATGGTTTATGGGGATTTTCAATAAATGATATGACCTAGGATGAATATTAAAAATATGATAAAACCCTTATATAAAATCAGATAGAGAGGAATTTAGCACAGCTAAGATATCTGAGCTCTGATCAACAATATTGGAGTGACTGTAACTAGCATAAAGGCAGCTACAATGAATCAAAGGTGGCCATTCTTGGACTGACCAGCGGTTTGACTCTACTGGTGCAAGAAGAACGTACCACAACTACCTGAGAGGAATCAGAAATGCAACTCTGCTGGTATAGGGAATATAAGATTGTTGAACCAACAGTATGATTCTGCTGGTGTAAAGAATAGTGGGAATTTTCAGCAGTGCAACTCTGCTGGAGTAAGGAGAACACAGCTAGAGTTTCTACAAATAGTGATAATGGAATTATACCAAAAATAAAAAAGTTATATAGATTTATATCACTTTATCTATATTATAATAAAATAAAAGATATGGCGATCATAATATTACCTTCTCATGATATCAGTGGTCCCCAAAGCCTGTGCAAAGTCCCACCATATTATTCAGAGTTATTGGTGCAATCTTCCAGAATTCCAAATGTGGTGCTCACTACAGGGTCCCACTTATTCAACCATGCAAGAAACTTTGGCTAGTAGATTTGTGTTTAATCTTTATTAGTTCAAACTGTAATCTTTTTCCGGTTACAAAGTCAAAACAATATGCCAATTTATAGGTGCTCTGGATGCATTTTGCCAAACCAAAAGTGAGCTAAAGTGAGTGTAAATCAATGATGGATCAAAAATGAATTTTTTGGTCAATTCTGTACCTTGAACGGCAGAACCTTAGATTAAAGTACTTTCTTAATGAAATGTCAGATTGTTGCACTGTATTGAGCAAAAATAAAATGCTGAGAAGCATTTTTAATCCTTCTGATGTGGACTCATTGAGCAAAGTGGATATGGCAAAAAGATTGCAGAAGGGTTCTTCACAAACTGAGAAGGCGACGGGAATCAAAATACTTGTAATGTAGGCTTAGGTAATGTAGGCTATGCCTTATTATGAGAAATTCCTCAAACACTCGCTGTTTTTCCACGTGGGGAGATAGCTATCCAGTGGAAGAGTGTGGTAGCCTTGTGCTCCACCCCCTTATTCATGTGTACTCCTCACCATGGTGCAACTTGCGCCAGGCAGTTGAAACCACAGTTTGGCCCTAAACTGTGAGGCCCTTGTAAATCTGGGTGAGCATCCCCTCTGCTTAGACTGGGTGGCATTCCCATTTCCTACAAAACAATACAAGAAGGGCAGCTGTCCCTCTCATATCACAGGGCGATCTTGCCCATATGGTAGATGAGCAATGGCTAACAGTTCTCCCTTTTAAGATCCCGCCACCTTTCCCTGCAATTACTTCCACCAAACTAGTATGGCAAATTGAGGAAGTATGCGCCTAAATATTAGAAAGTCAGCATCCCTATGGAGCAAAAGGCCATCATGAAGTCAATGAAAACGAGCCCTCAAAATTAATGTCTGAGAGCCCCAAACCCTCAGCAACAAAGCCCAACGAGTGCGCACATTTGATAAATAGAGTGTCAGGTGACGAAACCTTGGCAAAACTCGCTAATGGAATTCAGCCTTTATGAAATGTTGTTTACAGTTTGAAACCTGCCTCAAAAAAATTAGAACAAGGCTAATGGGCTTGTACCTTATAAGAAGAATGTGCCTAATGTTGAATCTTTGATAGAACTGCCGATGGCATTGGGCCTACATCAAAGGTCGCCCCAAGCTTAAATCTTTCCCTTTAAATATCAAGATCACCGTTTGATGAATACTGCTTGGCCAAACTGACGCCAAAGTAACTGAGTGCAGGTGGGTTGGGTGCCCCAAACCCATTCCTGACCTTATGGGACCACCCTATGTGAGGTTGCCTTGGGAGATTTCTGCTACACATCAGGCGAAATGCCATCATTCTAGTTGTCAGAACCAAAGAAAATCAGTAGTTTGAGCGTCATGGACAAACTGACAGTGACTCACCCTATTGACAATTATTTCAAAGTTGGTTCACAATAAGTTCGTTTCCCACCCCCTCTAGCTCGCTTATAGTTTTCTTGGTTATGTCAAATTTTGAAGGATTGATCCCATGCTTTCCTAAGCAATAACAATTGATTGTCTATATAAACATTTAAAAGCTACTGATAAAACGATGGTTATTTTTCTTAATTTAACATTCATTAAAAATCTCCCCAAGTTCCCGTTATTTTGATTAATTTCAACTTTTTCCTTGCAAACTCCCTACAACATCAACAATGTGGCCCCCCAGGCCCCCAAATTGGATGGGCAATCCCATTCATGATATTAACTCAGGTCCTACCACAGTTAACCAGGATTGTTATGTAAAGAATATCTTTAAACTCAACCCAATTGTCAAGCTCATCCGCCAGCAGGATATTAGTATCCTGTGGGCCCAACTAACCCCACTCCAGGCGAGTATCCTCCCCCTAGCCACTGTTTTCGTACCCAGCTCTCCTATGGAGACCCCCAAACTACCTGATTCAATTGCGCAACGTCCTGCATCAAGAGCCACCAGGTCTGGAGTCAAAACAGCCTGGTTCCTTAATGGGTTTCTTTTTATTATTGTGGCCCACTGGCATTCAATCAATACACATCTCCTCACACAAGTCACCGTCATTCAAAAGACAATGCCTTTGGCATTTGGGCTTGCCTTTTGGGTGCTTTTGCATCCTAACTAGAAGGACAGTATAAACTTTATCAGCCATCTCCCTGACAGCCCTGATTAAGATGATATTGTTTATGTTAATAAACTGCTTCCTTTTAATTAAGACCAATATGTACATAGGTTTTTCAAGCGCTATAATTCACAGTGGAAGGAGCCTAAGATCATTAGAAGGCAAAGTTATTGCTTTCCATCTTGGATATAAAGAGCGCCAACCAGATCACTTTCTATCTGAAGGAAAGCTCCATCACAAACAGGAAGCCAAGGACATGATGCTACAGCTATTCAGGGGCGTAGAAAAGATGACAAACGAAAGGCTGACTTCTTGATGATTGAATTTTACCAAAATGAAAATTTGACCAAGTTTGCTGATTTTTAATGTAGAAGCCCACATTTTTGTGGGAGCAGGTTTTTATCTGAGGTCAACGTCGGAATTAAGATGAAGTTGGTGGTGAAACCACATTGTGAGCTCTTCATTTCAATGTCCCTATTTTGTAAGGGGACATCCCCTTACAAAAATTTTTAATTACCTGTGATGGCTAGCTGTGACGTTCAGGCCCCCTAACTCAGAAAGGAAGCTGACAATGACCATCATTATCCCACCCTCCTTGAGAATCACGCCACAGCTGGCCTATAATCTGCCATCCAACTATTGGATGTGTACATTAGATAACGTTTATAGATGGGATTACTCCAAATGGATGTGCTATCGCTGCAGCCAACAAGAACACCTTGCAGTACACTGCCCTATCAGGTAACAAATCAACGTTATACAGACAAACCCACATGACTAGGGAAAAGATTGGGTGGTTAGAGAAAGGAAATCCTCTTCTGTTACTTTGTTCAAATGTCCCACTTAGAGATAGAAAACTGCCTCATGATGAATTCTGCAATTCTTCTGACAATTTTTATACCATTGGGTCGCCATGATGAAGTCATACTGATACACTCTCAAGTGGAAGGAGCAGCAGCAAAGGAGGCCACTGGAAAATTGATAGATCCCATGTATATTGAATGCTCAAGTTATTCCAGGGGTGAACCCTGCCATTCTTCTGGAATACCATCTTTCAGGGGAACCAAAAATTTCCATATCCATCAATATGACTGGACAGGAATATCTGCAGATAGGGGACAGCTTCAATATACCTTGGATAGAAAGATCCCCAGGATATACCTATGGTGAATAGTGGAAAGAGAAAAACATATAATAAAAAATAAATAAAATGAAAATACTTATGGTAAAAATAAATTAAAACAAAAACATCAAGGAAACCCTAAATAAAAATTAAATAATAATAGTAATAGTAATATTATATAAAAAATATCAACTTTTCTCTCTCGTTGCAAACACTTTTGCAACATTTTCAATTCAAGTTTAGGTAAGTTTGATAAGTCTTGTAGAGGATATTAGTGTGCACCCAATGTCAGGGAGCAGTTGGCGAGTAAAGTTAAGGGCACAGGTGTAGGCCCCACATCAACCAAGTTTCATAAACGCCCCTGCATATCCAGTGGAATAGATAGGATTAATAGTAAAAAACTGGTGGTTACCATTCCCCCAAAAACTATGGCCTGGCAAGCGCGCTGCAACCAGTTCATCATTACGCCACACTCCCAACCACTATTGTTGGTAGAATATGGGGTGTGTGTCATCCTGGATATTCAACAAATGGCACTTTGGGAGAAGTTTTGTGAAGATGTACACACACATTTCCTGAATGCAGTGTACGTCACACCACACTCCATGCCTTGTGATTAACTGAATCTTAATTTAATAAAAAAATGTGGCGGACAAAGCCACAAAAGTGCAGTGGTAATGAACCTCTCAGATGGTCAACAGGTAGTCAAAACAAAGTGCACTTGCTGGACTAAACTTAACCAAATTTCATAACTTTTTGACTTTCTACATACTACAGTCAAGAGCATCGTGTTGGAGCACCACCTGAAGGCTGGGCTTGTGGAAAATGGGGAAATTCAATCCTTTGAGATGCAGCACTTTACACTCATGCTGGACCTGTGCACGGGCAAAGTGATCGCTGTTCTCACCCCATCTGCAGGGATAGAAGAAGATTTGACCCAAATCCCTCATACCACTTTTGTAGAAATCGATGGGCTAGACTCTCACCCATTAAGGGTCACCGTGGATAGCGCGCCTCCTATCTGCACTTTCTGTCATGTTTTTAGCCACAAGGCCCATACCTGCACTGCCAAGGAGGGCATTACCCAAACTGAAATAATCCCAGAAGCAAAGTGTGGTGCAGACGCCCACTATGAACTGGCAGTAGAAACTGACGCAGCCTTCCCGTGGGGAGCACCAGGGTGCTACATCTAAGTAAAACCTGTGTCCTGCAGGAGCATAAGAAGGCCAAGCAGGCCCGCAAGGCTGCGTCCAAGGAGGCAGCTAAGACTGCATCTGCAATCCCACCAGCCCAGCTCCATGAGGACATCGATTCATTTGCAGTGGAAACAGCTTGCAAATCCTTCCAACAATTAGATTGGGCAGCCTAAGCTAATTAGGCCACCCAAGCTGAAGACCCAATGGATGAGTCAATTTCACCTGATCAAAGCTACCAAGCATCAATTGGAACTGAGTTGCTCAACAATATTCCTGCCAAAATTCCGCCTTTGTGAAATAGTGCACTGCAAGTGCACACAATGGCAAAAATTTGTTCAACAGTGGGGAAAAAGCAGAAGGTAAAAGCCAATGCGAACCTCACAGCTAAAGCTTCCCATACCAAACCATACTCCATAGCACAAAATACCTGTGCTGCCAAACAGCGACATGCTAAAAAAGAGAAGTCTGAAGGGTTTGGGTGCCCTTCCCCTCGCACCTAAGGTGCAATGGGGAAGCCTTTACATTAAAGATGTTGAACATCACTGGATTCAAGGCCTCAATGTCCCAGCTAGGAAACTGAGTTTTCCAAAAAAAATTTACCCGTGGATATCCTGGCCATCCAGGAAACCCACTGTCCGCGCAGTGTAGAGGAAGCATGGGCAACCATGCTCCTTTCCTCCCTTTCCTTTTGGTCACCGCACTGTGGGGTACTTGTTTGAGTGACCCATAGTTTTAAATTTATTTTGTCAACATTGTACCTTGACAGCCAAGTCCTTGTAGTCCCCTTTTTGTGGGATGAAAAAGTGAACGCTGTCATTAACATTTACGCCCCAACCTGTGCACATAATCATAAGGAATTCTTCTCATCCATCAATTCCCTTCTGCTACCCCCTGACCCATTTGTTGTTGGTGACATGAACTGCTGAACAAACCCAACCAAAGACCGCTGGCCCTCGTCACCTACACCCTCACAGGGGCATGTTGAACTTCGCATTCTAAAAGCCACACTAGGGTTGTTTGATACTCTGCCATATCATGCACCGCTACTCACTAATATGTCTCACTCCCATGTGCACAACGGCCAGCTAAGGTCCATGACCTGCATTGACCTTATTCTTGCACCGTAGAAGACTCAATCCTAAATTTCCCACTTTACCACGACAAAAATTGATTTATCTGAACAAAGAATGGTATTGGTTCCTTCCATTTGTCCAATCCAGAGGCCCAGGCGCTGAAGTAATGCAAACTCTGCGCCACCGCATTTGTGTCACCTAGGTTTTTCTCATGGGTGGACACTGTGACCCCAGCTCCGGAGTTTACTGCACCATTATGTGCAGACCCAATCTCTACCTGATCAAAATTCAAAGCAAACACCATCTGCCAGGCTCACTACCTCTCACCACGTCACTCACGGTCTGCCTCAGCAGTCATTTTGTGCACTCTGGAAGAAGTGGATCACCTGGAGTCTAACGCCCCTGCTTCAGGCTACAGCCCTACTTGGGGTCACAAGTTGGTGGAAGTGTCCACTCGCCTCAATGCACTGGTAAGACAACACATGCATTGGGTTTGTGTTCAGTATAAAGCAAAGCATATAACAGAAGTTGATATGTGTTCCGCTTACTTTTTTCAAAAGTTTTTCACACCATGCAGAGCTTGGCCTACACACAGGTGCAAAGGCCAAACCATTCCGTCCCAGATATGCTGGCCAAAGTGGTGATCAAAGTACACAATTATTACTCTAAATTATACTAATCCAATCCAGTTCCACCAGCCAAAGTGGCCAATTTTCTCAAAAGCACACATATCCACACCATTTCCCATTTTCTGGAGTTGATAAATTTGATTACTCAGGATGAACTCTGTTCCGCCGTTCATGGTGCACTGTACAGAAAATGCCCGGGGCAGATGGCATTCCATATGAGTTCTATAAGAAGTATTTATAAGATTTATCCTCTTTGCTGCTTGCCTCTATGAACCAATGCCTTATGGAAACGCGCCTCCTTCATGGAGGGCAAGAGGCCTTCATGATAAAGTTGTACAAGAAAGGGAATAAGCTGGACTTGGCCAACTGACGCCCCATTTCACTCACTTACACAGACACAAAAAATTTTACTATAATCATTTCAAATCGCCTAGGGGTAATTGCCTTTGCTCTCATTTTCCCTGGACAAATTGGTTTCATTCCAAAAAGGTCGATTTGAGACAACATTCACACCGTAGCCAACGTCTGTCAATCCATATCTTCTGAGGCACTTGTTTTTTAGACTAGCAGAAGGCTTATGATAGAGTCAACTGGGATTACCTCAAAATCTGCCTCCACATGTTCCACCTCCCCTTTCATTTCATTAATTGGGTGATGTTGCTCACGAAATCCGCCACAATGGATGTGCGTGGCCCTGGCTTCCTCACGGATGTAGTCTGCCCTCAAAGAGCCTACGCCAAGGGGACCCTCTAAACCCACTCTTATATAATTTCAGCCTTGACCCATTTCTTCAAAATGTGAATGCCCGCCTTACTGTTGTCCATGTGCAAGGCCAAGCACTAGTCAAGATGTTGGCGTTTGATGATAATTGTGTGGTTGAGGTGTCTAACAATCATGATGTACGCGCACTTGAAGTTACTATCCAGATTTACTCCAGGGTAAGTAATTCTGCATTTAACGCCTCAAAAACTGAAATTTGTTCTCTTGGTCGGTATCAAGCCTGCTGGGCCCCAGCACCCCATCTTCTACCTGCTTCATCAACTTGCTGATGGGATCACTTGCCCACCCCAAACTGCCCCGCTTGTGCTCCCCTTTGTGCCAAGCCTCACAGTTGGCCCTGTCCGCCATTTGGGGGTGCGGCTGGAGGCGGGAGGGTATGCCTCAACGGTGATGGAGCATCAGACTAGACAACGTTACAAAATGCATAGCTTCCCTCAGAGACTGCCAAACCTCCCTTACAGGCAAGGTAGTACTAGCCAACTCTATGCTCCTTTCTAAAGTTTGGTTTGGGGCCCACGCCATCGCTTTTTCCCCTCGTTTCTTCAAGTCATTATACGCCCTTCTGCAAGTGTGGCTTTGGTTAGGCCGCCCACCGCCAGTGCGCTTGGATGTCATGTTGGCCCTCGCTATAGTGGTGGCTTGGGCCTGCTCAACTATGATGTTCACGCCGCCAAAGTTCTTAGCACCTGTATCGCTGCAGTCATCAACCCAATGGTCTCAGCCAGCTTGGTCCCGCGTGGCCTGCTCCAACTTCTCCCATGCCCTGGGCCTCACCAATACTACCCACCCCCATTATCTGTTTAAATATCTCGCCTCACATCCTTCTTCTTCAGGCCCGCATGGCACGTCACCCCACTTAAAAAGAATACTTCTCTCCATGCGGAGTTCTGAGTGGATAATTTGCATCTGTGGGCACACCACCCAGAGGGGTCGCCCTACTCCTCAGTTCACCCAGGAAGTATAAGGCCAACTCATTTTGAACAATGTGATACCCATGAGGACCCCTGTCATGACCAGGGTGGGCTATCTGGACATGTTGGACATCCCCTACTCCCTTGATACCCATAAAGCCATTCAGAAGAATGCCCATCACCCTCTTCTACAGCTGCTTACTCATTCCCATGTGTGGCGCTACTTGAAGCGGGATACCATACTGCCTAGCGCTCTAATGCTTTGTACTCATCTTGTGTCATGTGTGACCAGTATGGAACTTTGGTTCACCGCCTGGAAGAGTGCCCACCCTCATAAGCGATATGGCATGAGGTACAGCGTCTTTGCGCCAGGATCAGGCACAGCCCTTTATCCTGTCTAAGAACATATTTTATTTTGTCCATTTTCCCCCTCTACCACCTTCCCTCCAAGCCTTAGTGGTTGTAATGACTATGTGGACTATCCACACGATTGTCTTGGATGCTATCTCAGGCTCCACTTTCACCCTCCAGGAAGCTCTAAGCAGGTTCCATTTGCAACTTGTGGACCACTTTCATGGATTTCTGGGTACCTCCCACCCCATCGCCTCCAGATGGTCTCATCCTTGTTCCCAGATTGGTTCATAGTTTCAGACCTTTTCCTACATATGTGCTCAATAGTAACGCCAGCCCCTGAACAGGTTACCCCCTCCAATTCCCTTGGCGTTCCCGTTGGCAACAAGAGATAGCTTTTGCTTCTTTAAGTTGCCCTCCTTTCACTGAAGTTATTTTCATTTTGTTAGTTTGGCATCTTATTGGAAGTGTCCATCCCCTGGTCAGCCTTCCCTGATTAAAATTAAAATTTGAAAATTTAAAATTTAAAATTCAAAATATTAATAGTACTTAAGAATTTAAAATAAAATAATTAAAAGAAGCATATACATATAAATAATATAGCTAATAGCATAATTTAAAAAAAGAAGGCAAATTGATAAATTGTCATGAAAACGGCAGAAGAAGTTTAAAATGGCCTGCCAGTCAGGATGCGTAAGCACCCAAAATGCAAGCCAGAATGCCAGAGGCATTGCCGCATGTATGACTATGTATGGAGCCATGTGTGAGATCCACCGACAGATGCCACAATTCTTTGTTAAAGAGAGAGGTTTAATCATAAATAAAGTATTAAATAACGCTTTTTTAAAGTTTTTTATGTTTTTTATTATTTAAGCAGAGCCAAAACCAAAAAAGGTCCTTTCCTTGATACTAGTATTTACTATTTAAACTAGTTCAAATTTCGAGACCATGGGTTTTTGAGGCTAAAATATATAAAGCTGAGTCATCCAAATTAGGAATATAGGTTTTCAGCCTATCAGATTGAAGATAAAATTTTTGAGGCAAATTTAACCCATGTGGTAATGATTTGATGAATTGTATTCAATCACCAGCGAGTAAAATCTTCTCACCTTGCGGTGGTCAGACTCATGTGGTAATGATTGGTTAATTTGCACCCTATCATTGTCAAGTAAAATCTTTGCACCTTGGAGGTGGTCAGCTTTGGGTGGTAATAATTTGTTAATTTTTACCCTAACATTTTCAAGTAAAATCTTCTCACCTCAGTGGTGGTCAGACTCATGTGGTAATGATTGGTTAATTTTTACCCTATCATTGTTGAGTAAAATCTTCTCAACTCAGCGGTGGTCAGACTCATTTGATAATGAACACCTTGAATTCAGCTGAGAAGTCAGAGAATTCCTATTATCAGTTCTTACCTTATTACGCTGATTTTAGCTATAATCCATATTTTTTCTGATAGTTAGGATTCCACTGAGAATCCACCAAGGTCTTTTCGCCATTGGTACTCCTATCATTGATAACCACAATATTATTCAAAGATTGGCCAGGAGATGGGCCAATCATGGTAGCAGATTCAGGAGCACTCGTACCTCCAACATTCTTTCTCCTAAGTTGAGAAGGTAAATGTCCAACTTTGCCCCCCTCAAGAATGTTGGGAGGGGTGTAGGTTCATAGGAAGCGGCCATGTACCCGGTTTATGATAATTCCAGTAGTCAAAGACTTGATAGAATACTCATTTCCTCTCTTATACATGATGATAAATAGCCCCTCCCAGATTGATCCAAGTTTGCCACTATGGGGAGTTAAGCTATTATGGTAATATAAAACTATATCTGACACTTGGAAGGTAGAGGAGCTCAGAGCTCATTGTCAGCTTGGCCTTCTTTGGTAACCGTTTTAGCTAGGTTGGTCATTGCCTCTGATTGAAGCTGAATGATGCGGTTAGCTAATCTTTGCATGGCTTTCTAAGGCTCCTCTCCTCTAGAGAAGACATCCTTAGCTAGAAGAGTAGGTATGCCCAGTTCCCTGCCATACAAAACATGGAAGGGGGACATCTTTAAAATCCAATGATAGCTTATTTGATAAGCCATAAGAGCGCTAGGGAGATAATGATCCTAATGAAGTGGATCAGATGAAGCCATTTTCCACAAGATAGAAACCAAAGTACCATTTGCTCGCTCCACTGTACCATTGGTTGATGGGTTATATGGAGCTGAGAATAGTTGCTGGGCTCCCATGGAAGCAGCCAAGATTTTGACTACTCTGGAGGTGAAGTTTTTCCCATTGTCGCAGAGTAGTACTTGAGGGCACCCATGTCGAGTGAAAATATTTTGATGGAGGAAGGTGGCAGTGGCCTTAGCAGTTTGGGCTGGAAGCGCCATAGCTTCAACCCACTTCGTGAAGTGGTCAATACCTAATAGAATATATTTGTTTTCACCTGTGGTTTGAGGAAGCAGCCCAACTACATCTAAGCTCATGGTATGGAACAGCTGTTGCAGGGTAGTCAGCTGATATTGGTGTCTAATTTTTGAACTGAGACTGCTTTTTACATGTAAGACAAGCATCCAAGACTTTGATGATGACTTCCATGATTCCCTCCAAAAATATCGATCCTTTATCCATTTGAAGGTTTTCTTTACTCCTCCATGGCCTAGGGTGGAGTGAGCTTCTATAATAACTGGTACACGTTCTGAGGGCCATAGTTATGGCAACCACTTCGCCCCCACTTGTTTATACAACTTCCCGCTTTCTACTTTAGTGTTATGGGAGTGCTGGATTAACATCCTCTGTACAGGCTCATCCTCATCTTCCCAGTTGTTTGGGGTCATTAAAAGATCATACAGCCACTCCGCTTCACTGTTATCTAAGTGGAAGATGGGCAGCCGAGTTAGCCCATCAACAATCATGTGGCAGGTTCCAGCGCGGTATTTGATTTTCATATCATAATGCTGGAGCTTTAGAGCCCAGCGAGCTAAACGCCCCGTAGGGTCCTTCTTGTTTTACAACCATTTTAAATATGCGTGGTCCATAATCACAGTGAAAGAGATCCCATACAAGAAAGGGCAGTAATGCTTCACTGCAAGTAGAATGGCGAGACGCTCCTTCTCAGTAACACTAAAATTGCGTTCTGCCTTTGATAGCATTTTAATAAAATATGAAACAGGATAATCGACCCCTTTTTCATCTAATTGGGCTAGGATGGCCCCGATGGCGTAGTCTGAGGAATCTGTGAACAAGATAAACGGTTTTCCATAATTGGGATACCTTAGGATAGGCCGTTTTTGTAGTAGCAACTTCATTGATTCATAAGCAGCCCCCTGTTCAGTGCCCCATTGGAAAGGGGATATTCTGTTTTAGTAACTGAACAAGAGGCTCGCTGAGTTGGGCAAACTTAGGGATAAACTGATGGTAAAACCCCATCATCCCTAAAAATACCTGTATATCCCATAGGTTTTTGGGGGTGGCATTCTGGCAATCACTTCAACCTTATCTTGTAAGGGTTGGATACCATCTTGAGAAATGGTATTTCTGAGAAACTATAATTTCTTTTGGAAGAAAGTACACTTTGAAGGCTTTAGTTTGATAGTTGAGCGTCGTAAGCGTTGGAATACCTCTTTCAAATGATCAAGGTGTTCATTAAAGGTCTTTGAGAACACAGTAATGTCATTAAGGTAGACAATAACGTCGGTTAACTTAAGATCCTGCAAAATGTGATCCATTGAACGCTGGAAAGAGGCAGGTGCGTTGCACAACCCTTGAGGTAATCGCATGGGATGGAATATACCTTCACTGCATATCAACGCGCATTTCTCTTGATCTTGAGGAGATAGATCCATTTGCCAGTATCCACTAGCCAAGTCCATGGCCAAAAAATATTGGGGGCCCTCGCGCAACTCTTTGGTCCCAGTATAAAAAAATACTGGGGGCCCTACTCTTGGGGTCCCAGTATAAAAAAATACTGGGACCCTGAGAGTTGCGTGAGGGCATCATCAATGCGCAGGATAGGATAGCTATCCTTTTTTGTAAGATTGTTTAACCTGTGATAATCCATAACTACCCAATGACCTCCGTTTTTCTTCTTAATTAGCAAGAGGGGGAGGACAAAGGGCTTTGCAAAGGAACTAATAACCCCGCGTCTATCAACTGTGTGAGTTCCATACTCATTTGTTGCTCCTCCATCTTTGACTTGCGATAAGGTTTTGACCTAATGGGATGGGCATCACCCACATCTATGGTTTGACACCAGCCAATATGTGGCCATATTATAATCCAACTTCGAGAATATATCATTATACTCATTCAGAAGAGTTTGCACTTTCTCCCACTCATCTAAGGTCAGCTCATCCGAAATATGGACGTTTGGCAAGGTACACACCTGGTTATCTGCAGGCAGACCTAAATCTGCCATTGAGCCAATAGAATGGATTTGTTCAACTTCCTCCACAGGGAGTAAAAACCCTCGAACCACCTCCTAGTGCTTTCTTACAATTATGTCCTTTTTGGTGAGGTTTCCCAACAGTAGAGTAATAGGCCTCTGATAGGCTGGGTCTAAAACGCCAAATACCCGAGGCTCAAAAGGACTAACTCCATAGATGCTTGAGAGGTGTAATAAGCAGTGGCGTGGGATTTGGAGCGTGATTTTTGTGTAAACCACACGTTGTTCACCCGGCTTAATCACCACCTCATCTGCCACATAGAATAGAATACCATTGCTTGCCTCCACTGAATTGGGCAATTTCTTAGTGTTGCGCCCAGAAGTGACATAATGTAAAGACAAAGCGGAAGAAGGGTATTCAACCGGGCAAATGTAGTCATTCTTGATAGGTTCTTTGTTGGATAAAATTAATGGAACTTAAACTTTTCTCTCTCGTTGCAATCACTTTTGCAACTTATTCAATTCAAGTCTGATTCTAGTTTGATAATCTCACAGAGGAGATTAGTCTGCGCCCATGTCAGGGAGCAATTGGGCAAGTAAGGTAAGAAGAGCAGGTGGTAGATCCGCGGCCTCAAACATTCAAAATACCTCAGAGAAACCGGCGGAATAGAAAAATTTAAAAAAAACTGGTGGTCACTATTTCCCCATAAATCCTCACTTGGCAAGCACGATGCAACCAGTACATCAATACGCTGCACTCCCAACCACTCTCGTTGGTGGAATACGGAGTCTGTGTGTTTCTGGACATCCAACAAACAGCTCTATGGGAAAAATTTTGTGGGGATGTGCACACTTTTTTCCCGACCGCGGTGTACATTGCACCTCACTCCATGTCACGCGGTTGACTGGACCTAGGTTTCAAAAACAAAGAGGAAGCAGATGAGGCTGTTGCGGTGTGTGTAGTGATTGACCTCCTCAAAGGGCAATGGGTCATTGAAACAAAACGCACTAGATGGACAAATTCCAACCAAATTTTCTTCATGTTTGACTTTTTGCCTACTATGGTAAAACGTGCCATTTTGGAGCAACACCTGAAAGATGTTCTCATCATTTATGGCGAAATACAATCTTTTGAGATGCAACACTTTACGCTGATGCCACACCTGTGCACTGGCAAAGCCATCGCAGTTCTGACCCCAACCAAGGAGATTGCAAAGGACCTAACCAAGATCCTGCACTCCACATATATTAATACCGAAGGGCATACCATCCACCCTTTATGGGTAACCGTGGACAGCGCCCCCCATCTGCACCCACTGTGACGTGTTTGGCCATAAGGCACATGCATTCCCCACCAAGGAGGGCATCACATTCCAAGAGCACCCCTCGGTGGCCATGGCCAGAGGAGAGGTGCACTATGAACTGACCGCAAGCACCAAAGAGGCTTTCCTGTGGGAAGCACAAGGCTGCTACCTACTGGTAGAACCTATTTCTCCGCAAGAGTGGAAGAAGGCCAAGCAGGCCCGCAGGGCTGCGGCCAAGGAAGCGGCCAAAGTCACCACTGCTATCCCAAACTCCCAGCGCCAGGAGGACATCAAAACCTTTGTGGTGGAAGCAACTCAGGAATCCATCAACCAATCATATTGGGAAGCCCATACTGATTGGGCCACCCGATCTGAGGATCAGATGGGCGACTCAATTTCACCTGATCTTTGCAACCAAGCTCCAGTTGAAACTGACTTGGTCTCCAACTTACCTGAAAAAAATTTTGACCCACACAATGGTGCACCAAACTCATCCGCACCACAAAAAATTCGTTTGACGTTAGGAAAACAAAAAGCAAAGGCAAAAGCCAACGCAAACCTTTCTGCTAAAATCAACAAAACTACTGATAGCGTTGCTGCAAACACCCGCGCTGCTGTGAAGGCCCATGGGGATCTAGAGGAGGCTAGTGGGCCTGGGTGCCCATCCCCTCGCACCTAAGGTGCAATGGGGGAAACCTTCACTTTAGGGACATTGAATATCACTGGACTCAAGGCCTCACTGTCCTGGGCTAAAAAACTGAGTTTTTTACAAAAAAATTTACCCGTGGATATCCTGGCCATCCAGGAGTCTGCTGTCCGCGAGGTTCTGAGGATGCTCAGGAAATTTTTCTCCTCCCATCCCTTTCCTTTTGGTCAGAGCACTGTGGGGTGCTAGTTCAAAAAACAATTTTTCTAAATTTTTATCGTCATAATCCTTCCTCAATGGCTGAGTCCTCGTTGTCACTTTCTCATGGGCTGATGTGGCACATGCTATCATCAACATCTATGCCCCAACCTGTGCATGAGAGTGTTGTGAATTTTTCTCATCAGTTAAATCCCTCCCGTTACCCCCAGACCCTTTCATAGTCAGCAATATGAACTGTTGGCTAAACACACCAACAGACCGTTGGCCTTCCTCCTCCCCGCCCCCCAGGGTCACGTAGAATTTCGCGTTCTAAAGGCCACCCTTGGGTTAACAGATGCGCTGCTGCGGCAAGCCCCACTGCTCAAAAACATGACGTGACCCCACGTCCACAATGGCCAATTAAGGTCCATGACCCGCATAGACCTTATCCTTACGCCAGCGAAATTCCAACCCCACATTTCCCTCTCCAAAACAACAAAAATCAAATTCTTGACCCCCAGCTGGTCTTGATAACCTACCACCTACCTGTCACAGTGACTAAGGCCCCACATTGGTGCAAACTCTTCCCTCCAGAACTTGTGTTGCCAGAATTTTCCACTTGGGTGGATTCAGCAACTTTGGCAAAAGAGTTTGTTACACCGTTTTGCATGGACCCCATCTCCACATGGGCAGCCTTCAAAGAGGATACCATCCGCCACTCTCACCACCTCTCATCCTGACGCTCACGAGCCACATCGGCTGTCATCTCGCGCGCTCTGGCAGAGTTGGCACACCTGGAGTCCAACATCCCAGCCACAGGATACAGCCCTGCATGGGGCCGGAAGTGGGCGGAGGCAGCCGCCCACCTCAACGCGCTCAAAAGGCAACACAAACATCAGGTTTCTGTTCAGTACAGGGCCAAACACATTACAGAGATTGACAAGTGCACTGCATATTTTTTAAAAAAATTTCGCACCACGCCAGAGCGTGGCCTGCATACAGGTGCGAAGATTGAATGATTCCATTGAGGATATGCCAGCTGAAGTGGCAATTGAAACACAAAAGTATTACTCCAAGTTATACCAATCTGATCCAATTCAGCCGGCCAAAGTCGCAGAATTTCTCAACTGAACCCACATCTACACCATTTCCTGATACCCGTAAATAATGAATTTTATTACTTTAAACAAATTATGAACAGCCATCCGCGGTGCACCAAACCAGAAATGCCCAGGCCCAGATGGCATTCCATATGAATTCTATAAAAAGTACTTCAAATATATATCCCCACTACTGCTTGCCTCACTTAACCAGAGCCTTCTGGAAACGCGCCTCCTACCAGGAGGACAAGAGGCCTTCACTGTCGCACTCTTTAAGAAAGGAGACAAGCTAGACTTATCCAACTGGCGCTCCATTTCTTTAACTAACACGGATACAAAAATTTTAACAAAAATTATGGCTAACCGTTTAGTTATTGTAGCATCTGCTACCATCTCCCCAGAACAATTCGGTTTCATACCCAGAAGGTCTATTTGGGACAAGTGCACTCTGTGGCTAACGCATGCCAGTCCACAGCTTCTGAGGGCACTTGTATTCTTGGACCAACAGAAGGCCTATGATAGAGTAAAAAGGAATACCTCAGGGCCTGCCTCCATCAATTCTGCTTACCCCCTCGCTTCATCAACTGGGTGATGCTGCTCACAGAATCTGCAACAATGGCAGTACATGAACCTGGCTTCCTAACTGAAGTAGTTCGCCCTCAAAGGGGCTTGTGACAAGGGGACCCCCTTAGCCCACTCATATACAACTTCATCCTTGATCCACTACTTTGAAAAGTGAATGCCCAACTCACTGGGGTCCATGTGCCATGACAAGCCCCAGTCAAGATGATGGCGTTTGCAGATGACTGCGTGGTTGGGGTGTCTAATAATAAAGACGCACGCGCACTTGAAGCTCTCATCCAGGAGTATTCCCGGGCTAAGTAATGCTGCACTGAACGCTTTTTTAAACCGAAATCATCCTCCTTGGTCAGTATCAAACCTGCTGGGCCCCAGCAACCAGTGGCCATCCTGGCCCATCTGCTCGCACACGTGCTCTCCCTCCCAGCTCACCCTACACCGCCCCACTGGTGCTCCCCTTCGTGCCACGCCCTACCATAGGTTCGGTCTGCCATCTGAGCGTGTGAGTGGAGGCAGGCGGGTATGCATCAGCAGTAATGGAGAGTCATATTCTAGACAACGTGACGAAGCGCATCGCCTCCCTCAGAGCCCACTCTACTTTCCTTAATGGCAGGGTCGTTTTGGCCAACTCTATGCTCCTCTCCAAAGTTTAGTTTGGAGCCCACGCCATCCCCTTCTCCCCAAGCTTTTTCAAATCCTTGTATGCCCTGCTGCAAGGATGACTTTATTCAGGCCGCCCACCACCAGTATGGCTAGAGGTCATGTTTGGCCCTCATCAGCATGGTGGCATGGGCCTGCTTGACTTCAAAGCTCATGCTGCCAATATCCTGGGCACCTGGATTGCAGCCGTCACCGCCCTTACATTCCCCTCCCAACACTGGGCCTGCCAGCCCGCTCCAATTTCTCCCGCGCCTTGTGCCTCAACAATCCATCGAACCCTCACTCCCTGATGAATTACCTGGCTTCACGCCCATCGGCCACAGATCCTTACAGGACTAAATCCCACTATAAACGAATTCTCCTCTCCATGCGGAGCGCTGAGTGGAGAATTTGTATTAGCGGACACACAGCCCAGAGAGGCCGCCCCTCTCCTCAGTTCACACAAGAGGTCTAGGGGTTACCCATTCAAGATGGCGTGATCCCCACACGGCCCCATGTCCTATTCAGGGTGGACTACCTGGACATGATGGACATCCCTTACTCCATTGAGACCCAAAAAACTATCTGGAAATATGCACACCATCCTCTGTTGCAGCTTCAATTCCGTTCCCATGTGTGACGCTGCCTGAGGCGGGTGTACCATATGGCTGAGCGCTCTAACGCTTTACACTCATCTTGCGTCGTGTGTGGCCAGTATGGAACGCTGTTCCACCGCCTGGAGAATTGTCCTACCTCTAAAGTGATATGGCGCGAAGTTCAACGTCTGCTGGGCCAGGATCAAAAACATCCCTTCAGTCAGTCAAGAGATATGTTTGCTTTATCAATGGCCTCCCCCTTCCACCCTCCCTATATGCTCTGGTGGTTGCAATCGCCATGTGGACTATCCAACATTGTCTTGGATGCCATCGCAGGCTCCACCCCCACCCTCCCAGAAGCAGTCCACAGATTCCGGTATCACTTGGTGGACCACTTTCAAGCATGGATGTTTGGATACCTCCCACCACATTGCCGACAGCTGGTCTCCTCCTGGTTCCCAGTTTGGTTCATCAAATCAGACTCTTTCCTCCACACGTGTTCAATTGTGGCTATGGCCCCTTAACACGTTCCCTCCCCTCCCCATAAGTGGCGTTCCCGCTGGCAACAAGAGATAGCATCGCTTCTCTGGGGTGCCTTACCTGTTACTAAGTTTTGTCTCTTTTGGGTCAAATTCGGAAGTGTCTGTCCCATGGTCAGCCTTCACCGCAATAAATTTAAAAATTAATGGAACTTCATAGTTCATTAAAGATAGGAACCCTTGCTTCATGTTGATGATGCCTTCATATTTGATCATAAACTGAGTGCCTATGAGCATATCATAGGAGTTATTATCTAAGGCCACAACGGGGCTGATAGTATAAGCTTCCCAACGCGAATGGGAAGAGAGGAGTAAGCCTAGGGCGCGGGTATTCTTTGGGCCCGCAGTTCCAAACTCCTTGGCATAATCCAGGTCAGGTTTCAGTTTAATTTTTTTCATCAGCTGAGATGAGATTACATTCACTGAGGAACCTGTATCCAAGATAGCCATCACCTGGACTTTGTGAACAACTACTTCAACCTTGGTAAGTATACTTCCAAAGTTGGCCGATAGTGCTAAGACCTCCTTGAGATGAAAAGTTGAGGTTAATCTGCATACAGTCTCAGGGTGAGTCTCCAGAATAGACTGCATGGTATGCCCTCACTGCAAAGGGAGCATTAAGCTCAATAGGAGCTGATCAGCGTCACTAGCTGTGTCAATAATTACCATACAACCTATAATTTGGTGGAGGTAGGTATCCTCAGGTATTGTGGTTTCATCTACTGCTTTAGCATTTAGGCGATCAGGGACCTCCACTTCCGCGGGAACTCCCAATAAGTAGTACCCAACGTCATCATAACCCCCCTCAAAGTTGCCTCAGTGGTATTCTTAACCATGGGCAAAGCTACAATTGAAGTAGGGGAGACAGCCACGAGGGGTTGGGTATTTAGCTTCGCTTTAACCGGAATTTTCACAACCCCAGTAGTTCTGGAGGATATACCCTTAAGGCGCGCACTTATTGGCTGAGTAGAAAGAGAACCCATAGTAGGGATCTCCGCTTTATGTTGCACTGAAGAAGCAGGTTTTGCAGAGAGGATTGGCATAGATGGCCTCACTTCCAACGGCTCAATAAGCCGCAGCTCACCTAAAGGAACATGGGCAACTTCTAACAAAGCCTCTTTTATATCACGGAAGGTTTTTATTGCCATTTCACTGATATGATATGCCTGGCGAGAGAGGGTTGTGACACTAACCCTGTTAATATGGCGGCGGTAGCATCATCCAGGGTAAGCAGGTTAGACGTAGCCAGCCTTTGAGCAGTGAGATAAAAACGCTCAGCGAAACTTATGAGAAATTCACCCCCATATATGGTAAGGCGCATGAAAGCCTGTTTTCCCTGTATAAGCTCGGCTTGGATCCAAATTCAGCCAATAGGGCCTTCTTAACATCTGGCTAAGTGTGCTGAGGATCTAGGTGGTAATGATCAACTCTTGGGCTCTGCGGCTTAAACAGGGAAGAATGTACTTAACTTTTTGTTTATCAGTGGCGCCATCCATCGCAGCTTCATAAATGTACAAAAAGGAAGCAATGCTCCCTTCACCCGGGGTGTATCTGTCCTTTATTGGTAATTTAGTTGGCCGTTGCTCTAGCTTTTTGAGTCAGTATAAAGAGCTGGCTAGTTGCTTCTCGAGAGCAACTAATCATGATTCAGGAGAGCTGTTTATGTTTACAGCCTCCATTGTTTTAATACTTATCAAAGTATTCAGGGTGATACCTGTAGTGAGCACCAGTTTGTGGGATCCACCGACAGATGCCACAAATTTTTTGTTAAAGAGAGAGGTTTACTTATAAATAAAGTTTTAAATAACGCTTTGTTAAAGTTTTTTTATGTTTTTTATTATTTAAGCAGAGCCATAACCAAAAAAGGACCTTTCTTTGATACTAGTATTTCCTATTTAAACTAGTTCAAATTTCAAGACCATGGGTTTTCAAGGCTAAAATATATAAAGCTGAGTCATCCAGATTAGGGAATATAGGTTTTCAGCCTATCAGATCAAAGATAAAAATTTTGAGGCAAAACTGACCCATGTGGTACCGATTTTATGAATTGTAGCCAATCACCAGCGAGTAAAATCTTTTTACCTCAGCGGTGGTCAGACTCATGTGGTAATGATTGGTTAATTTGCACCCTATCATTGGTGAGTAAAATCTTTGCACCTCGGAGGTGGTCAGCTTTGGGTGGTAATGATTTGTTAATTTTTACCCTATCATTGTCATGTAAAATCTTCTCACCTCAGTGGTGGTCAGACTCATGTGGTAATGATTGGTTAATTTTTACCCTATCATTGTTGAGTAAAATCTTCTCACCTCGGTGGTGGTCAGACTCACTTGATAATGAACTCCTCAAATTCAGCTGAGAAGTCAGAGAATTCCTATTATCAGTTCTTACCTTATTACGCTGATTTTAGCTATAATCCATATTTTTCTGATAGTTAGGATTCCACTGAGAATCCACCAAGGTCTTTTCGCCATTGGTACTCCTATCATTGATAACCACAATATTATTCGAAGATTGGCAAATAGATGGGCCAATCATGATAGCAGATTCAGGAGCACTTATACCTCCAACATTCTTTCTCCTAAGTTGAGAAGGTGAATGTCTGACACCATGAATTGGGAAATGATAGATCGCTGGTGTAGGGCGATTGTGTATAGCAACCTGAAAATGAACTAAATGGAGATAAACCCAGACACTGGGGGCCTTGCTGCAGGGGATGGTACCACAGGTATTGTTTCTACAAGGTCACTGGTGGGTGGGTTCAATCCCTTAGAGGAGACTAGGGGGCAGAACCTTGCTTGAAAATGGTGGATGTAAGGCCACAAGATCCCAGTATATTGATGGCGTATATTTAAGTAAAGGGGTTTAATTAAATAAGTATTTGGCTCGATGAATCCAGTTGATGATGGTGAGGGCCATAGTAACCATCAGTACTAGTAAAGCCCATCTGGTATAGGGACTGACAGGCCACTAGAGAAAAGCCATTGGGACTTTGTCAAAAAGATTTTAAATTTTTGATTTTTAATTTTAAATTTATTGCGGGGAAGGCTGACCATGGGACAGACACTTCTGAATTTGACCCAAAAGAGACAAAATGTAGTAACAGGGAAGGCACACCAGAGAAGCGATGCTATCTCTTGTTGCCAGCGGGAACGCCACTTATGGGGAGGGGGAGGGAACGTGTGAAGGGGCTGTAGCCACAATTGAACACGTGTGAAGGAAGGGGTCTGATTTGATGAACCAAACTGGGAACCGTGAGGAGACCAGCTGTTGGTGGCGCGGTGGGAGGTATCCAAACATCCATGCTTGAAAGTGGTCCACCAAGTGAGACCGGAATCTGTGGACTGCTTCTGGGAGGGTGGGGTGGAGCCTGCGATGGCATCCAAGACAATAGATGGATAGTCCACATGGAGATTTCAACCACCAGAGCACAGAGGGAGGGTGGAAGGGGGATGCCATTGATAGGGCAAACATGTCTCTTGACTGACTGAAGGGATGTTTTTGATCCTGGCCCAGCAGACGTTGAACTTCGCGCCATATCACTTTAGAGGTAGGACACTTCTCCAGGCGGTGGAACAGCGTTCCATACTGGCCACACACGACGAAGGATGAGTGTAAAGCGTTAGAGCGCTCAGCCATATAGTACACCCGCCTCAGGCAGCGCCACACATGGGAACGGATTTTAGGCTGCAACAGAGGATGGTGTGCGTATTTCCAGAGAGTTTTTTGGGTCTCAATGGAGTAAGGGATGTCCATCATGTCCAGGTAGTCCACCCTGGATAGGACATGGGGCCATGTGGGGATCACGCCATCTTGAATGGGTAGCCCCTGTACCTCTTGTGTGAACTGAGGAGAGGGGCGGCCTCTCTGGGCTGTGTGTCCGCTAATACAAATTCTCCACTCAGCGCTCCGCGTGGAGAGGAGGATTCGTTTGTAGTGGGTTTTAGTGCCGTGAGGACCTGTGGCTGATGGGTGTGAAGCCAGGTATTTCATCAGGTAGTGGGGGTTCGATGGATTGTTGAGGCCCAAGGCGCGGGAGAAGTTGGAGCAGGCCACGCGGGACCAGTGTTGGGAGGGGAGTGTAGGGGCGGTGATGGCCGCAATCCAGGTACCCAAGATCTTGGCTGCATGGGCTCTGAAGTCAAGAAGGCCCATGCCACCATGCTGATGAGGGCCAAACATGACCTCTAACCGTACTGGTGGAGGGCGGCCTGACCATAGCCATCCTTGCAGCAGAGCATGCAAGGATTTGAAGAAGCTTGGGGAGAAGGGGATGGCGTGGGCTCCAAAATAAACTTTGGAGAGGAGCATAGAGTTGTCCAAAACGACCCTGTCAGTAAGGGAAGTAAGGTGTGCTCTGAGGGAGGCGATGCGCTTCGTCACGTTGTCTAGAATATGACTCTCCATTACTGCTGATGCATAACCGCCTGCCTCCACCCACACGCCCAGATGGCAGACCGGCCCTATGGTAGGGCGTGGCATGAAGGGGAGCACCAGTGGGGCGGTGTAGGGTGAGCTGGGAGGGAGAGCACGTGTGTGAGCAGATGGGCCAGGATGGGCGCTGGTTGCAGGGGCCCAGCAGTTATGATACCGACTAAGGAGGAGGATTCGTTTTTAAAAAGCGTTCAGTGCAGCATTACTTACCCAGGAATACTCCTGGATGAGAGCTTCAAGTGCGCGTGCGTCTTTATTATTAGACACCCCAACCACGCAGTCATCTGCAAACGCCATCATCTTGATCGGGGCTTGGCCTGGCACATAGATCCCGGTGAGTTAGGCATTCACTTTTCGAAGTAGTGGGTAAAGGCTAAAGTTGTATAAGAGTGGGCTAAGGGGGTCCCCTTGTCGCAAGCCCCTTTGAGGGCGGACTACTTCCGTTAGGAAGCCAGGGCCATGTACTGACATTGTTACAGATTCTGTGAGCAGCATCACCCAGTTGATGAAGCGAGGGGGTAAGCAGAATTGATGGAGGCAGGCCCTGAGGTATTCCCAGTTTACTCTATCATAGGCCTTCTGTTGGTCCAAGAATACAATTGCCCCAAAGGCTGTGGACTGGCATGCGTTAGCCACAGAGTGCATTTGTCCCAAATAGACCTTCTGGGTATGAAACCGAATTTTTCTGGGGAGATGGTGGCAGATGCTACAATCCCTAAACGGTTAGCCATGATTTTTGTTAAAATTTTTGTATCTGTGTTAGTTAAAGAAATGGGGCGCCAGTTGGCTAAGTCTAGCTTGTCCCCTTTCTTGGAGAGTGAGATGGTGAAGGCTCTTGTCCTCCTTGCAGGAGGCGCATTTCCAAAAGGCTCTGGTTAAGTGAGGCCAGCAGTAGTGGGGATATATATTTGAGGTTTTTTTGTGAAATCATATGGAATGCCATCTGGGCCTGGGCATTTTTGGTTTGGTGCACCGCGAATGGCTGTCCATAATTCGTTCAGAGTAATCCAATTAATTATTTGGGTATCAGAAAATGGTGCAGATGTGGGCTCAGTCAAGAAAACTCTGCCACTTTGGCCAGCTGAATTGGATCAGATTGGTATAACTTGGAGTAATACTTTTGTGTTTCAATTGCCACTTCAGCTGGCATATCAACAATGGGATCATCCAATCTTCGCACCTGTGTGCAGGCCACGCTCTGGTGTGGTGTGATAACTTTTTTAAAAGAATATGTGGTGCACTTGTCACCCTCTGTAATGCGTTTGGCCCTGTACTGAACACAAGCCTGATGTTTGTGTTGCCTTTTGAGCGCGTTGAGGAGGGCGACTGCCTCCACCCACTTCTGGCCCCATGCAGAGCTGTATCCTGTAGCTGGTATGTTGGACTCCAGGTGTGCCAACTCTGCCAGAGCGCGCGAAATGACAGCTGATGTGGCTCGTAGACATCTGGAAGAGAGGTGGCGAGAGTGGCTGATGGTATCTTCTTTGAAAGTTGCCCATGTGGAAATGGGGTCCATGCAAAACGGTGCAACAAACTTTTTTGCCAAAGTTGTTGATTCCACCCATGTGGAATATCCTGGCGACGCGAGCTTGGGGGGCGGATTTTGCACCAATGTGGGGCCTTAGAAGCTGTGACAGGTAGGTGTGTTAGGTTATTAAGACCAGTCAATGGTTAGAGAATTCCATTTTTGTTGTTTTAAAGTGGGATATGTGGGGTTGAAATTTCGCCAGTGTAAGGATAAGGTCAATGCGGGACATGGACCTTAATTGGCCATTGTGGACATGGGGGCGCATCATGTTCTCGAGCAGCAGGGCTTGCCACAGCAGTGCATCCATTAGCTCAAGGGTGGCCTTTAAAATGCAAAGTTCAATGTGGCCCTGGGGGCGTGGGAGGAGGAAGGCCACCGGTCTGTTAGAGTATTTAGCCAACAGTTCATGTCGCTGACTACAAAAGGGTCTGGGGGTAGCGGGAGGGAATTGACCAATGAGCTAAATTCCTGACGCTCTCGTGCACTGTTTGGGGAATAGATGTTGATGATAGCATGTACCACGTCAGCCCACAAGAAATTGACAACGAGGACTCAGCCATTGAGGAAGGATTCCGATGATAAAAATTTGAAAAAATTGTTTTTTGAACTAGCACCCCACAGTGCTAAGAACAAAAGGATAGGGATGGGAGGAGCATTGTTTTCCAAGCCTCCTCGGACTCTCACGGACAGTGGGACTCCTGGATGGCCAGGATATCCATGGATAAATTTTGTTGTAAAAAACTCAGTTTCCTAGCCCGGGACGGTGAGGCTTTGAGTCCAGTAATAATCAACGTCCCTAAAGTGAAGGTTTCCCCCATCACACCTTAGGTGTGAGGGGGTGGGCCCCCTAACCCACTAGCCTCCTTTAGATCCCCACGGGCCTTCACGGCAGTGTGGGTGTTTGCAGCAACGCTATTAGAAGATTTGTAAATTTTAGAAGACAGGTTTGCGTTGGATTTTACCTTCGCTTTTGGTCCCCGCTGTCAAAAAAATTTTTGCAGTGCAGATGAGTTCAGTGTACCATCGAGCAGGGCAAAAAAATTTTAAGGTAGGTTGAAGGCCAAGTCAGTTTTGACCAGAGCTTGGTTGTAAAGGTTGGTTGAGATCAAGTTGCTCATCAGATCCTCAGATTGGGTGGCCCAATTGGCTTTGGCATCCCAATCTGATTAGTTGAGGATTCCCAAGTTGAATCTGCTGCAAAGGTTTCAATGTCCTCCTGGCGTTGGGAGTGTGGGGGTAGCAAAGGCAACCTTGGCCAATCCTTGGCCGCGGTCCTGCGGGCCTGTTTGGCCTTCTTTCGCTCTTGAGGGGAGACAGGCTTTACTAGTAAGTAGCAGCCTTGTGCTCCCCACGGGAAGGCCTCTTTGGTACTGGTGGTTGGTTCATAGTGAGCCTCCCCGTTGGTCATGGCCGCCAAGGGGTGCTCTTGGAATGTGACGCCCTCCTTGGTGGGGCATGCATGTGCTTTATGGCCAAACGCGTCACAGTGGGTGCAGATGGGGGGCACGCTGTCCACAGTCACCCAGAAAGGGTGGGTGGTATGCCCTTTGATATTAATAAAAGTGGAGTGCAGGATCTGGGTTAGGTCCTTCATGATCTCCTCAGTTGGGGTCAGAACTGCGATGGCTTTGCCAGTGCACAGGTGTGGCATCAGCATAAAGCGTTGCATTTTGAAAGATTGTATTTCGCCATAGATGGCGAGACCATCTTTCAGGTGTTGCTCCAAAATGTCACGTTTTACTGTAGTAAGCAAAAAGTCAAACATGAAGAAATTTTGGTTGGAATTTGTTTATCTAGTGCGTTTTGTTTCAATGACCCATTGCCCTTTGGGGAGTTCAATCACTACACACACCGCAGCAGCCTCATCTGCTGCCTCTTTGTTTTTTAAACCTAGGTCCAGCCAATCGCGTGACATGGAGTGAGGTGCTATGTGCACCGGGTTAGGAAAAAGTGTGCACATCCCCACAAAATTTTTCTCATAAAGCCATTTGTTGGATGTCCAGAAACACGCGGACTCCGTATTCCACCAACAAAAGTGGCTGGGAGTGCAGCGTATTAATGTACTGGATGCATTGTGCTTGCCAAGTGAGGATTTCTGGGGAAATAGTGACTGCCAGTTTTTTAAAAAAAATTTTATTCTGCTGGTTTCTCCAGGGCGTTTTCAAACGTTTGAGGCTGTGGGCCTCCCACCTGCTCTTCTTACCTTACTTGCCCAACTGCTCCCTGACATGGGCGCAGACTAATCTCCTCTATGATATTATCAAACTAGATTCAGACTTGAATTGAATGGGTTGCAAAAGTGATTGCAATGAGAGAGAAAATTTTTTTGTCAAAAATATTTAAAAAAGTAAAAATTAAGTTTTTGGAAGGAATTTATTGGAAAGGAAAGTGAGAAAATCAACCGACAATTTTCTCAGTGTGAAGCAAATGAATAAATAGTGGTCATTTGATGAGGGAACAAGCAGGGATTGGTTCCCTCAAGTTCAACCTAAATGGCGAATTTTTGGAGACAGGGTCAGATAAGCTCAATAGGAACTGACACTAAAGAGTTTGGCGGCAGGCTGAGTCACTGTCAGTTTGATTTCAAACGCCTGAACTAAGGCTCAACTGCATTTCTGGCAGTTGGCACGATTTTTTCTGACCCAACGTGCAACAGGATTTCCCCAGGGCCACCCCACGTAGGGGCAGTCCCAATTGGTTGGAAACAGGTTTGGGATTCCCAACCTGCCATGCCTGGTCGCTGGGCCATTTGTTCAGTCAAAAGAGTTGCGCCAGCCGAAACTCCTGATTTGCTGGATGGGAGCTTTGAACTATCATCAATGGTTTCTGATGTTACTACCTGCACATCAGATTATCTTGAAAAATTTTGAGAGGGGGTTAGTTTTAACAATCGCACTGCTGGATGAATCAAAACTGTCAGCAATCTCAACCAATAACTCAATCTTCAACCCTTTTTGACTATGTTGTTTCCAGTCGCCAGGCTTGTTTTGCATCATTTTCAGACCAATTGACTTTGATTTGGTGATATCAGCGCAGATTATCATGATCTGGTGGACAAGTTCAGCTGAAGTGAGCATTGGCACTGAGGGGAGGGATTTGAAGAAGGAGAGCTGTACCCAGTGCTCATCTAACATATGGGCGAGATCACCTTGGATAACAAGGGGTACAGCCACCCTCTTCAGAACCTTTTTGTTAAGAAATGGAAAAAGTGCCCGATCCACAAACAGGAGACATTCCCCAGGACTTACATAAATCCATCGCTCATATATGCCTTACAATACACTCCACCATCTCCAGACCCTCCAGTTGAATTTATGAATCAACTGGCGGTGCCTGCGCCTTCTCCCCCTATGACACATCATTGTCATTTCAGCCTTACTGGACCTTTTGGCTCTTTTTAAGATTGGGTTGGTAGCAGAATGGGAGATGAACCATCATGGGGAGAAGGAGCTTAGATTTTGGTCAATTTTAGAAAGAAGATGAGTTTAGGAGGAGTATAAAAATTGTAAAAGGACGCGTGGCTTTATTGATCTCTGAATCAATTATAATAATTCCAAGTCGACCCCCAAGGAAGAGATGCTGGAGTGCTTCATGTGAGAGAGACAAAGAGAAGGTTTATGCCTCATTCATCTTTAACCTCAAGGATGATGAGAAAAAAATTTGGGCATTTGGTCAAAGCCTTGGTGAGATGGATACTTTTGAGGATCCTGTCATCACAGATTATGAGGAAAATAAAAGGGTTCTTATTAAGGCTGTTGTTAATACCTCACACTTTGGAAGCTCAGAGATTAAGAGGCTGGAAGATGAAACCCAATCCAAAAACAAAAGCATTGTTTTTAAAAGAATAATAAAACCCAAAACACTTCAAACATGACTGGTGGAAGGTGGAAGAGGAGGAGAAAATTTACGCATGAAGATAGACAAAGACATGTATAAACTCAAGTGCTTGCTTGATTCCTACGCCTCTGCTGCAATCACACCACAAAGCAGCAGCCACTCATCCACTGATAGCAAGGCATTCTAAATATGGCCAAAGTGGTTGCTCACATCTCTGACAATGACGTCTAGGGTGAAGTATTCAACTGGTACATACAAGAGATGGTGGTTGCACAAAAAATGCAGGCAACTAATTGTCTCAAATGTAGTAGTAGATCGCTCCCAAAGCCAAGGCAGTGATTGACATAGCCAAATGTCACTGCCTCCACATAATGAATGGCAAGGACTAAGACAGTGAATATAAAGGTGATACATTAGTGAACCGTAGAGAACTTACCCACATGCACAAGTAACGGCCAATGGATAGTTCTCTGTTTATTTGATGAATGTTTACTCTATACAGTTCATGAGCTTGCATTCCAGCTTTTTTGAGTGTGCATCATGAATGGCTATTGATTCTATCAAGCGTAGATCTCAGCAGCTCTGTGATGTTACCCAATTATCTCAGGACAAATTAAAAATTTTTCCTTATTTGCGCACCACTTCCTCAACCTCAGATTATTCCCATAATGACATTACTCCAGCTGCAAACCTACCACCCCTAGCCATAAAATCCTTGTCCCCTAGATTTGATGTTGAGTACTAGTCAACCGCAACAGCCATGAAGCCAAAAAGAAGAAGGCCAACCTCATCAAGCCCCAAAGCCATTACAAGTGTGAGTTTTGATGGTAGTCTGCAAGCGGCACAATGACTCCCAATCTTTAGCCGAGATAAGCTTACCATGCTTAAGCTTAAAAATGCTGAGTACTTAGCTAAAATTGCGCTATCACTGGCGAGTTAACCAGCCACCAAGGCGATGGCACAAAGTTTAAATATGTATGCAAGGCCAATAAGGGTGCTAGTTTGGACATCTCCTAATTTAAACCCCACCAAGGTGCAGAAGCCAGGAAGTATGTAGACGCGCATAAATGGTTGCAGATGAGTTTGAAGGAGCAATCATTACTTTATATGGCACCAGGGTTCACCCTTAATGACGCAGGAGAAAATGAATTGGTTGCACGAGGTATTGTGGAGGATGAAGACATCCCATAAATACTGGAAACTGGATGCTATTCTGGAGAATCCTTATCATCCAGTAAATTGGGGAAATGTCAGAATAGTATATATAACTGTACATTAACCCTAAACTAACAACTGGCGGGTCATAGCTAACTACTGGATTAAGACATAAATATTATTAAAAATTTAATAAGGGTCAGTGGGGATTGTCAATAAAAGATCTGGCCTAGGGAAATATGAAGATTCTTATGTAACCCTAATAGTGAATTATTATCAAGGAATTTAGCACAGCTAAGCTAGATGATCTCTGATTGACGATAGTGGATTTACTGTAACTAGCATAAAAGTGTACATTGAATGAAAGAGGAGACGTCCTTGGAATGACCAGAGGTGTGACTCTGCCAATGCAAGAAGAATGTAACCCTGACTATCTTAGAGAAGCCAGTAGTGCAACTCTGCTGGTATAGGGAATAGCAGAGAGTTGAACCAACAGTGTGCCTCTGCTGGTGTAAAGAATAATGGGAGAAACTTCAGCAGTGAAACTCTGACAAAGTAAGGGAAAAAAGATAAAATTCCTAAATATAATAGTGCTGCGGCTCACCCTTGGGATAAAGGACTATAAAGATTTCTATTATACCATCTAGATATTATAATATATATGAGGGATCACAATCACCATATCGCCTTCCCGTTGTATCAGAGGTGCATAAATCCTGTGAAACTTCCCACTGGATTATGCAAAGTTCTAAATACAATCTTCCAGAATTCCACCAATATGTCTCATTTTTAATATATGATAGATTAGTGGTTGATAATAGGGCATCTTTCTTCTATTTTTGCTTTTCTTTTATCTTTTTCTCATTGTCAAAAGGTGCAAAGATATAGTTTATGTTAGATCAAATCTTTAGAAACTATCAACATGGCCTTTGGAGTCATAAATCAAACAGAGAACTTCAAAGATTCTTTGTCAAGGTCTAGAATTTCCACATTATCAATACATAACTTCTACTATTTTTAGTGTTACCTGCCAGTAGTTATGGCGAATTACAAGCCTCTGTATTTGGTGGGCTAAAGTGATCTTTCGTCAATTCTAGTACTCAATCATATCTTAGGTGTCTAATTCTATACAAATGTGTGCAATAGAGATTGGTGCAATTCAGCGTTACCCTTGGTAACATATATTAAGAGCATTTTTGTCAAAATTGGCTACCAATTTTTCTCCCAGAAAGACTTGAGTCTTGTGGCAAACTGATTACAAGCCAGTAATGATCTCATTCTTTTAAAAATTATAACCATAAATTCCAATTTGCATTAAAAGATTTTGGGACTGGAAAATTCTACCAACAAAGCATACTCAATGTCCAAAAAGCTTCAGTTATTCTCTAAGAGGTAAGGGATAACCAGATCATGGCTTTAAACATCCAACAATTTTTATTGTTGTGGTCCTTTTAAAGATCGTCATATCCATACATAATATTTTTTAAGCAATTTATGGAAAATTGCACATTCCCATTTTGATCAAACTTATTAAAGTTAATAGCATTCAAATTTTAAATAATTTGATCTAACATTACATTGACGGTGGTTCCAAAAACAGTTTAGGTTTAACTGATATGGGTCCTAGATTTCTAGGTTCATTAGTTTAAATCCCTATCCTAGCCTGGGGTTCTTGAGGAACAAGGTAAAGACAGTATTGCTGCCAGCATGGGTACTTGAGGTTGATTTTCTAAGCTAAATAAATACCCCACACCTTATACTTCTTCCTCAAATTTTAAGGGTCTGTCATGAGATGGAACTCAAGGATCATATTAATAACATCTCCTTTTATTTTAGTTTGGATTCATTATAACCATGTCAATCGCTCCTCCAGTTCTTATTCCAATTGCTGTTTGTATTGTTTTTGCAAAGCTTTTCAACCCATAAACTATGTATTGAGGATCTAAGCTCAGCATTTCCTGTCTTCTTTTTTTATTACTGTCTCTTAGTTTACAATTTTATATAAAAAAGGTCATTTTTGCACTGCAGTAGAACTCCTAGATCATTGTGAAGGCTGTCAGACATTTGCCCTCTCAGCTGCAGAGGAAGAATGTCTTGTGTTGAATTCAGTCAAAACAAGGAAATTTTGGCCATTTACAAGTTTCCAATGACCCTAAATGCGATTTTAATACTAATGATACCGAAAATATTGGGGATATTGGCAAAAAGACCCTGGTCAATTCCCAGTGGAACCCCATTAATCAGGGTAACACCATTTCTAAACCTGCATGGGCAATAAGTGTACAATTGAGAAGTCGGATTGCTTTAACCGCTTGATGGATCATGGTACAATTATTGGAAGGCACACCCCCATCCACAACCAGGTCCTTCCAAGCACCTTCCCGGGGACCACCCCTTTTATAGGCATGGTGGAGGTCCATCAAGGTGAAAGTATTTTATCCAGCGTTGATTGGGTAAAATACTTCAAAAAATTACTTCATGGGCACATTCTTGCCCAAAAACACATCCCAAACTATCACTTCTCCAAAGAGTAGCTCAAATTTCCCACAATCTGATATGCGAGTATATCATATTTCTTAATTTGGAATGCATCAAAGCTATTCTGAAACTATACTCATATTCCCCCCAACTCTCGAAATAGTTTAGATACTTATTAATCAGATATCAAGAGGTATTGCTTTTTCATATATACCCCGCGCTACAAACTAAAACATAAAAAACACAAGTCTTTATTAGTTTGTATTTTATTAACTTTATAAAACCTTTGTGGGATCCAGCGTTGTAAGCACCAGCAAGCACCCCTAATTAGGATTCCTACAAAATGGTGCTCACTAATGGGGATCCCTGTACACCAAAAAATAGTTGCTCATGAAAAGCAACTGGAAAGCGCTTTGTCCCGCCTTAAGGAGCTTGTGCAACGCTTTTAATCTTCCCCTTAAGGATAAATACATCCCTGGTGAAGGAAGCATTTTTACCTTTTTACATCTACAAAGCCGCCATGGATGGTACAACTGACAAGCAAAAAGTTTGATACATCCTTCCTTATTTAAAAAACTTAGCACAAGAGATGATAGTACCCAACCTGAGCCCTGGGTACACCTGGTCAGAGGTGAAGGAGGCTCTTTTGGCTGAATTTGGGTCAATGCAGAGTCTACATTGGGAAAAACAGACATTTATGCGCCTTAGCATGTATGAGGGGGAATCACTTATTTCCTTTTCTGAACGATTTTTCTCAATGTTCAAAGGTTGACCACCTCCAACCTGCTAACCCTTGACGATGCTATTGCTGCCCTGTTATCTGGGTTAACATCTCAATCCTCTCTAGCTAGAAATATCATCTCTGTGAAATGCTACTTGTAAGAATATCTGCGACATTAAGGAGGCTTTGTTAGATGTGGCCAAACTTTATGTATATGCCACAACAAATGAAGCTGAGGTGATAACTTTGGCTCTAACCATCGATAAAATCCACCTTTTGAACAGTTCAGAGAGAACACACCTGTGCCCATCTTTTCCCACCCTTGCTTCCTCAGTGCAACTCAAAAAGGATACCACGCCCTTTTGTAAAGTGGAAACTAGTTAAGTAGCTTATACCATGCTCCTGCACAGGCCCACAAAAGCCGCAGTGTTTCTCCCTAAAGCAAAGCTGGTAATTACGGGCCCTAAGGCTATCCAATCTCATGGGGCTGTACCCCCTACCTCAATTGTGGCATTGCCAGTGGTAGAGAATACCCTTGGGGATGAATCTGAGGGGGGTACGACAATGTTGGATACTATATCTTGAGAGCACCTGCGTAAATAGAGGTTCCTGATCATTTGAACGCTGGGGGAGTAGATTATACCACCATACCTGAGGGAATGTACCTCAGCCAAATTTTAGGATTGCAAAAAGTTCCTGACACTGCCAGCGATGGTGATCAATTCTTAGCTAGTTTGATTCAATCTATTCAGCAGGTCCAGACCAGTGAAACCATCTTGGATAAATATCCCAAGATTTCTCAAATGTTAACCTCCACCTTTCAGCTCAAGGAGGTCTTAGCTTTGTCACCTAACTTTGGAGGAGCCCTCACCAAAGTAGAAGTGGTTATACAAAAATTCCGAATACTGGCCATTTTTATACACTGGTTCCCTAGTTAACGTAATCTACTCTAAGCTTATCAAGAAGATAAGCTAGCACCTGACTTAGAATACACACAAGAATTAGGAACCGCAGGTCCCAACAATACTCGATATTGGGGCATACTCTTTCCTTCCCATTTGAATTGGTAAGCTTATCTATTCAGCCCCTTCTGTGGCTTTGGACAATAACGCCTATGATATGCTCATTGGCACACAATTCATGATTAAGTATGAGGTAATAACCAACATGAAGCAAGGTTTCCTAACGTTGCTCAACCATAAAGTTCCTTTAAGTCATATCAAGTAAAGAACACAACAAGCACATATACTCTTACCTGGTTAAATACTCCTTTTCCACTATGACTTTACCTTATTCCATTTCTGGGTGCGTCACTAAGAAATTTTCCAACTCAGTGGATGTGAGGGATGGCATTTCTTTCTATGCTGCAGATGAGGTACCATTAATCCTGATGAACAACGCGTGGTTGACAATAAAATCACGCTCCAAATCTCACACCATTGCTTGATGCATATTACAAGTCTTGAAGGTGTTAGCCCCTTGGAGCCTAGGGTTTTTCCTAGGATACTGGACTCAGACTACCAGAGGCATATTACCCTTCTGTTGGGAAACCTCACAGGAAAGGACATGATCATACAAAAACACCAAGAGATTGGCAGAGACTTTATACTTCCAGTGGAGGATATCAAACGTATCCACTGCATTGGCTTTATGGCAAATTTGGGCTTGCCTACAGATAAACTTGTGTGTACTCTACCTAATGTTCATATTTCAGATGAGTTAGCCCCAGTCAAATTGTAAAAAAAACATACTTTATTATATGAATATAGCGACATATTTTCTAAATCAAACAATGACTATGGTCACATGAAAGGCTGGAATCACTCCATCGATGTTGGTGATGCCCCCTATTCAGTCAAAACCTTACTGTAAGTAGAAGGTAGAAGAAGAGCAGATGAGGACGGAGCTCCAGCAGTTGCCAGATGCGGTTTTGTTAGTTCCTTCACAAAGCCCATGGTCTTCTCCTCTTCTGCTTATTAAAAAGAAACTATGTAGGTCATTAGATAGTTATAGATTACTAAAAATTGAATAACCTCACAAAAAAGGATAGTTATCCGATCCCTCACATTGACAAAGCCCTGGCCCAACTTTCTGAATCTAATTTCTTTTCCGCCATGGACTTAGCTAGCGGCTATTGGCAAATGGATCTTTCCCCTGAAGATCAGGAGAAATGTGCTCTCATTTGTAGTGAGGGTCTCTTCTAACCAACCCAATTACCTCAAGGGTTGTGTAATGCACCTGCATCTTTTTAGCGCGCGATGGACCAGATATTGCGGTATCTGAAGTTAACTTTTATCATCGTATATCTTGATGATATCACAGTGTTCTCACGGACCTTCAACAAACATCTTGATCACCTGAAGGATGTGTTTCAATGGTCAAGCAAGTCAAATATTAAGTTGAAACCTTCATAATGTATTTACTTCCAAAAGATATTGGATTTCCATGGACAATCCATTTTCCAAAAAGGAATCCAACCCATGTAAGATAAGCTTTAAGCGATTTTGAAAATGCTCCCCCTAAGAATCTATAGGATATTCAGGTATTTCTAGGGATGATGGGGTATTACCATCAATTTATCCCCAAATTTGCCCAGCTCAGCGAACCACTTATTCGCTTATTGACTAAGAACACCCCTCTCTATTGGGGTGCTGAACAAAAGGCCGCTTCTGAGACGTTAAAACAACTGATACAACAACGTCCTATCCCGAGACACCCAGATTACAATAAACATTCTATCCTGTTCACCGACGCTTCATACTAAGCCGTTGGGGCCATCTTAGCCAATCAGATGAAGATGATGTAGATCATCCAGTATCCTATTTCATTAAGATTCTGTCAAAAGCGGAACGCAATTATAGTGTAACTAAGAAGGTGGAATTGCTGTTCTGTTAGTTGTGAAGCACTACCACCCTTTTTATATGGGACCGCCTTCACTGAGTTTACAGAACACTTTTCATTAAAATGGTTATAAAACATGAAGGACCCTTCTGACTGGTTATCTCGTTGGGCTCTAAAGCTCCAGCCTTAAGATATTAAGATTTAACACCATGCTGGGACCTGTCACTTAAATGTTGATGGATTGACGAGGCTGCCAGACCATCATTTGGATAACATTGTGACGGAGAGGCTACATGATCTTTGATGAACCCAAATGAATGGGAGGAGGAGGGTGAGACGATCCAGAAGATGTTATCACAGCACTCCTACAACACAAAAGTGGAGTATGTGAAGCTGTATAAACAAGTGGGGCAAAGTGGTTGTCTTACCTTAGACTCTTGGAACGCTACCTGCTATCCTAGAAGCTCACTACACCCTAGGTCATGGAGGGGCGATGAAAACGTATTATTGGGTTAAGTATTGGTAAGATTGGGATGAAATGATGGAATCAATTGTTGATGTCTTGGAAGCTTGCCTTACATGTAAGAAGCAATTTGTTTTAAGATTAAATACTAGTATCAACCCTCTACCCCTCAACAACCGTTCCACACCATTAGTTTGGATGTAGTAGGTCCCATTCCTCAGACTACTTGTGGAAAAAGATTTATACTAGTAGCTATTGATCATTTCATCAAGTGAGTGGAAGCCGTGGCCTTCTTGCCCAAACGTCCAAGGCCTCAGCCACCTTTTTACATCAAAACATATTCTCTCGACATGACTGTCCCCAGATACTAGTCTGCGAAAGTGGGAAGAACTTTACCTCCAGAGTAGTAAAATACTGGACACCTCTATGGGAGCACAACAACTTTTATCGGCTCCATACAATCCATCTACCAACGGAACTGTGGAGAGAGCAAATGGTACCTTAGTATCCATCCTAGAAAAATGGCCTCTTATGATCCACTTCACTGGGATCAAATCTTTACCCAGTACCCTCATGGCTTACCGGATTAGTTATCACCAGGTATTAAAAATGTCCTCATTCCATGTCTTGTATGGGCAAGAACCAGTAATACCTGCTTTATTAGTTAAGGATGTATTCTCCTCTAGAGTTGAGAGCTTGAGAAAGTTATGAGACGGATTGCTCAAAGCATCATCCAGCTCCAATCAGAGGCAATGACTAACTTAGCAAAAACGGTGACAAAAGAAGGGCAGGCAGCTAATAAGCTCAGAAGACCTCTACCTACAATCCAAGTATCTGACATGGTATTATACTACCATAACCACATCACTCCTAGAAGCGGTAAGCTTGGTAAATATGGGAAGGTCCCTTCACCATCACCTACAAAAGAGGTAATAGATATTTTATAAAATCACTAGCTAACGAAATCACCATCAACTGAGTACATGACCGCTTCCTTTGGCTTTATTCTCCCCCACCATTCTTGAGGGGTGTGATGTCAGACATTTGCCCTCTCAGCTGATAGGAAGAATTTTCTGGGTTGATTCAGCCAAAACAAGGAAATGTTGGCCATTTACAAGTTTCCAATGACCCTAAATGCGATTTTAATAATAATGATACTAAAAATATCAGGGATATCGGCCAAAAGACCCTGGCCAATTCCCGGTGTAAACCCATTAATTTGGGTAACACCATTTCTAAACCTGCATGGGCAATAAGTGTACAATTGAGAAGTCCGATTGCTCCAACCGCTTGATGGACCATGGGGCAACCATTGGAAAGCACACCCCCATCCACAACCAGGTCCTTCCAAGCACCTTCACGGGGATCACCCCATTTTATAGGCATGGCGGAGGTCCACCAAGGTGAAAGTATTTTATCCAGAAATGATTGGGTAAAATACATCAAAACATTACTTCATGGGCACATTCTGCCCTAAAACCCCATCCCAAACTATCATTTTGTCAAATAGTAGCTCAAATTTCCCACGATCTGATAGGCGAGTATACCATATTTCCTAATTTAGAATGTATAGAAACTATTCCAAAACTATCCTTGAATTCCCCCTGACCCTCAATAAAATTTAAATACTGATTGGTAGGATATCAAGAGTAATCACCTTTTCATATTTACCCCACACTAACTTCTTTCTCATTGCAAACACTTTTGCAACCTATTCAATTCAAGACTAAATCTAGTTTGATAATCTCATTGAGGGGATCAGTCTGCGCCCATGTCTGGGAGCAGTTGGGCAAGCAAGGCAAGAGGAGCAGGCGGAAGGCCCGCGGCCTCTAACGTTCAAAAACGCCCCAGAGAATCTGGCGGAATAGAAAAAATCTAAAAAAACTGGCGGTCACAATTTCCCCAGAGATACTCGTGTGGCAAGCATGATGCAACCAGTACATCAACACACCACATTCCCAGCTACTTTCGTCGGTGGAATTTGGAGTCTGTGTGTATCTGGACATCCAAAAACAGCCCTATGGGAAAAATTTTGTAAAGATGTACACAAAATTTTCCTGACCGCGGTGTACGTTGCACCTCACTCCATGTTGCACGGTTGGCTGGACCTAAGTTTTGAAAGCAAAATCGCAGCAGATGAGGCTGTAGCGGTGCGCATAGTGGTCGACCTCCCTGAAGGGCAACAAGTCATCAAAACTAAATGAACCAGATGGACAAAATCAAACCAAATTTTCCTCACGTTTGACTTTTTGCCTACTACGGTAAAACGTGACATTTTGGAGCAACACCTGAAAGATGGTCTCGCCATATATGGCGAAATACAATCTTTTAAAATGCAACGCTTCACACTGATGCCACACCTGTGCACCAGCAAAGCCATCGCAGTTCTGACCCCAACTGAGGAGATCGCAAAGGACCTAACCCAGATCCCGCACTCCACCTTTATTGATATTGCAGGGCATACCACCCACCCATTCTGGGTAACCGTGGACAGCGCGCCCCCATTTGCACCCACTGTGACGCGTTTGGCCATAAAGCACATGCATGCCCCATCAAAGAGGGCGTCACATTCCAAGAGCACCCCTCGGCGGCCATGGCCAGTGGAGAGGCGCACTACAAACCAACCGCAAGCACCAAGGAGGCTTTCCCGTGGGGAGCACAAGGCTGCTACCTATTAGTAAAGCCCATCTCCCTGCAGGAGCGGAAGAAGGCCAAGCAGGCCCATAGGGCCGCGGTCAAGGAAACGGCCAAGGCCAACACCACCATCCCACACTCACAACGCCAGGAGGACATGGAGACCTTTGCGGTGGAAGCAACTCGGGAATCCATCACCATATCAAATTGGGATGCCCATGCTGAATGGGCCACTAAATGTGAGGATCTGATGGGAGATTCGATCTCACCCAATTGTTGCACCCAAGCCCCGGTCAAAACTGACTTGGGACCTATCCCAACCAAAAAAAAAATTTTGCCCCACTTGACAGTGCACCAAACTTATCTGCACCACAAAAAATTTGTCTGACGTTGGGAAAACAAAAAGTGAAGGCCAAAGCCAATGCGACTCTTTCCACAAAAATTGACAAAAACCTGATAGCATTGCTGCTAATCCCCGTGCTGCTGTGAAAGCCTGTGGGGACCTGGAAGAGGCTGGTGGGCCCAGGGGCCCACCCCTCGCACCTAAGGTGCGATGGGGGAAACCTTCACTCTAGGGATGCTGAATATCGCCAGACTCAAGGCCTCCCCATCCTGGGCTAGGAAACTGAGTTTTTTACAAAACAATTTACCCGTGGATATCCTGGCCATCCAGGAGTCCCACTGTCCATGAGGTTCTGAGGAAGCTTGGAAAACAATGCTCCTACCACCCCTATCCTTTTGGTCGAAGCACTGTGGGGTGCTAATTCAGAAAAACAATTTTTTCAAATTTACATCTTCAGAAACATTCCTAAATGGCCGAGTGCTCATTGTCACCTTCTCATGGGCTAATGTTGCACACACAATCGTCAACATTTATGCCCCAAATGGTGCACATGAGCATCAGGAATTTTTCTCGTCAGTCAAATCCCTCCCATTACCCCCTGATTCCCTCCTAGTTGGCAACATGAACTGTTGGCTAACCTCACCAACGGACTGGTGGCTGCCCTCACCCCACGCCCCACAGGGTCATGTAGAACTACGCATTCTAAAAGCCACCCTTGGGTTAAGGGATGCGCTGCCGCAACATGCCCCACTGCTCGAAAACATGACGTGTCCCCACGTTATAATGGCCAATTAAGGTCCATGACCCACATCGACCTTATTCTAGCACCGGCGAAATTCCAACCCCACATCTCCCACTTCAAAACAACGAAAATGGAATTCTCTGACCATCAACTGGTCTCGATAACATACCACTTACCCATCACAGTTGCAAAGGCACCACATTGGTGCAAAATCTGCCCCCCGAGCTCACGTCACCAGGATTTTACACGTGGGTGGAAGAGGCAACTTTGGCAGAATTGTTTGTTGCACCATTTTGCGTGGACCCCATTTCCACATGGGCAACTTTCAAAGAAGACACCATCTGCCACTATCGCCATCTCTCCTCCAGACGCTCACAAGCCACATTGGTGGTTATATCGCACATGCTGGCAGAATTGGCCCACTTGGAGTCCAACATTCCAGCCACAGGATATAGCCCTGAATGGGGCCGGAAGTGGGCAGAGGCAGCCGCCCACCTCAACGCACTCAAAAGACAACACAAACATCAGATTTGTGTCCAATACAGGGCCACACGCATCACTAAAGGTGACAAGTGCACCGCATACTTCTTCAAAAAAATTTCATACCATGCCAGAGCGTGGCCTACACACAGGTGCAAAGATCGGATAATTCCATTGTGGACACACCAGCTGAAGTGGCAATCAAAATGCAAAAATATTACTCCAAGTTATACTGAGCTGAACCAATTCAGCCGGCCAGAATGGCAGAATTTCTCGACTGAGCTCATATCAGCACTATTTTCTGATACCCGGAAATAATGAACTTAATTACTCCAAACGAATTATGGACAGCCATTCGCGGTGCGCCAAACTGAAAATGCCCAGGCCCAGATAGCATTCCATATGAGTTCTACAAAAATATTTTAAATATATATCCCCATTGCTGCTAGCCTCACTCAACCAAAGCCTGTTGGAAATGCGCCTCCTACCAGGAGGACATGAGGCCTTTACTGTCACACTCTTCAAGAAAGGGGATAGGCTAGACTTAGCCAACTGGCGCCCCATTTCTCTAACAAACACAAACACCAAAATTTTAACCAAAATCATGGCTAACCGTTTAGGGACTGTAGCATCTGCCACCGTCTCCCCAGAACAATTTGGTTTCATCCCCAGAAGGTCAATTTGGGAAAACGTGCACTCAGTGGCTATTGTGTAGTCCACAGCCTCTGGGTCACTTGTATTCTTGGACCAACAAAAGGCCTATGATATAGTAAACTGGGAATACCTTAGGGCCTGCCTCCATCAATTCCGCCTACCCCCGCTTCATTAACTGGGTGATGCTGCTCACAGAATCTGCAACAATGGCAGTGCGTGGCCCAGGCTTCCTAATGGACGTAGTCCACCCTTAAAGGGGCCTGCGACAAGGGGACCCCATCAGCCCACTCTTATACAACTTCAGCCTTGACCCATTATTGCGAAATGTGAATGCCCACCTCACTGGGGTCCATGTGCCAGGCCAAACCCCAGTCAAGATGTTGGCATTTGCAGATGATTGCGTAGTGGGGGTGTCTAATAACAAAGATGCACATGAGCTTGAAGCCCTCATCCAGGAATATTCCCGGGCAAGCAACGCAGCACTGAACGCCTCCAAAACCTAAATTATCCTCCTTGGTCGGTTTCAGAACTGCTGGGCCCCAGCAAGTAGTTCCCTACCCAGCCCATCTGCTCACCCACGTCCACGCCTTACTAACTCAACACACACCGCTCCACTGGTGCTCCCCTTTGTGCCACGTCCTACCATAGGACTGGTACGCCATCTGGGCGTGTGGATGGAGGCAGGTGGATACGCGTCAGCAGTAATGGAGGGCCGTATACTGGACAACGTGACGAAGCGAATCGCCTCTCTCAGAGCCCATCCTACTACCCTCACTGGCAGGGTTGTTTTTGCCAACTCTATGCTCCTATCCAAAGTCTGGTTCGGAGCCCACACCATCCCCTTCTACCCAAGCTTCTTCAAATCCCTGTATGCTTTGCTGCAAGGATGGCTTTGGTCAGGCCACCCTCCACCAGTATGGCTAGAGGTCATGTTTGGCCCTCATCATCAAGGTGGCATGGGCTTCTTGACTTCAAAGCCCATGCCGCCAAGATCCTGGGCACCTGGATCGCTGCCGTCACTGCTCCTACACTCCCATCTCAACACTGGTCCCGCGCAGCCCGCTCCAACTTCTCTTAAGCCTTGGGCCTCAATAATCCATCAAACCCCCACTCTCTGATGAAATACCTCGCATCACACACATCGGCCACAGGTCCTCACGGGACAAAACCCACTACAAACGAATCCTACTCTCCATGCGAAGCGCAGAGTGGAGAATTCGTTTTAGTGGACATACAACCCAAAGAGGCCGCCCCTCTCCTCAGTTCACACAAGAGGTACAGGGGCTACCCATCCATGATGGCGTGATCCCCATTCGACCCCATGTCCTATCCAGGGTGGACTACCTGGACATGATGGACATCCCTTATTCCATTGAAACCCAAAAGACTATCTGGAAATACGCACACCATCCTCTGTTGCAGCCTCAAGTCCGCTCCCATGTGTGGCGCTGCCTGAGGCGGGTGTATCGTACAGCTGAGCGCTCTAACGCTTTACACTCATCCTGTGTCGTGTGTGGCCAGTATGGAACGCTGTTCCACCGCCTGGAGAAGTGCCCCACCTCTAAAGTAATATGGCGCGAAGTCCAACGTCTGCTAGGCCAGGATCAAACGCATCCCTTCAGTCTGTCAAGAGATATGTTTGCTTCATCAATTGCCTCCCCCTCCCACCCTCCCTCCGTTCTCTGGTGGTTTCAATCGCCATGTGGACTATCTACACGATTGTCTTGGATGCCATCGCTGGCTCCATCCCCACCCTCCCTGAAGCTGTCCACAGATTCCGGTCTCATTTGGTGGACCACTTTCAAGCGTGGATGTTTGGATATCTCCCACCACGTCGCCGGCAGCTGGTCTCCTCCTGGTTCCCAGTCTGGTTCATCAAATCAGACCCCTTCCTCCACACGTGCTCAATAGTGGCTACGGCCCCTTCACACGTTCCCTCCCCCCTCCCCATAAGTGGCGTTCCCGCTGGCAACAAGAGATAGCATCGCTTCTCTGGGGTGCCTCCCCTGGTATTAAGTTTTGTCTCGTCTGAGTCATATTTGGAAGTGTCAATCCCATGGTCGGCCTTCACCGCAATAAATTCAAATTCATATTTACCCCACACTACTAATAAATACCATAAAAAGACATGTTTTTATTAGTATATATTTTATTAAATTTTATTAAAATCTTTGTAGGATCCAGAGGCGTAAGCACCAGCAATCACCCCTAAGCTGGATTCCTAAAAAGGGCTATGCATCTATCACTTAATACCTCAATACTTTTGTGCTGGTGGACAACTGGATGTCCAACTAGTTAGTAGAGAATGTTTCAGTGGAAAATAGTCTGGAATCTAGAATATAATTAAGTCTTGGCCTCAGCAGAATGTAATTTATCAGAGAAACAAATTAACTCCTCAATTTCATTCATAAAGCTCTGAACAAGTTGGTATGGATACCTTGACACTCCATCAGAATAGGCGCACTGGCAAGAAAGTTTGACCCTGCTCATCCTTAAATTTAGTTCAAGTTTCTAAGAAAAAAGAATCCCCTTTTATAGATTTAATGGGGATTCAGGGGGATGACGGCATTTTAACTATCAATAATCCCTTAGGGCATCGGATAATCATCTTAGGCGAAACTTTTATAATAAATGATTACCAAATATTTATTCATTCCCACATGGGTGCATCATGCCTGCCATCAAACCATCACTTTAAAAAATTCAAGTTGAGGTGAAAAGCTTTTAAGAGTTCTGATAGGTTACATTGTCATTTGCCTAAATTAGCAACTCCCTGCCTATTCTAAATTCAGTCGCCCTTCTGCTTTTAGACACAAATTACCTTAGATAATTGGAGTTGAAATTATAAATTGGGGATCGCTTTTTGTACTTGTTTGGTTTTAAAAAAACATATCTAAAGTCAACTTGTAGTTATTTTTCCAAGTAAAAATATTTAGCTGCGGTTAGGAGCTGTACTAATCCTCCCACTGCAAGATTGTTAAAATCCTGTTTTAACAGTACCAGTGAGAATAAATATTGCAAGGATTTCACCATTTGGTGCTTACTACAGGGGAGCCTGTACATTTTTATTTAAACGAGGTAAGCCAACCAGGGGATGGACATTACCAAACTAAAACTAAAAATCCTAATAAAAATAATGATTCAAATGAAACGCCCAAGATGGACGGATCAATTGAATCATACCTAACAAATATCCAACCAGGTGGGTAGCGAATACTGCTATCCCTCCATGGTGGATGGGGAGGGGGATCAGGGGGCTTGTCTTCGGCTGCATCCATCTCATCCCATAGTAGGGTGCGTGTTAAGGCAGATAATAAGGGGTGGGGGCATCAGCGGCGTGGGGTTCAATATCCTTGATGACTGGAACTTCCAAATAGTTGCCAGCCATAATTATACCAACGATGTATATGCCCAAAGCATCTTCAGCTTTGAGGTGGGTGTCTGAGATTTCTAAATGAACGTTACAATGTTGGTTTGGGTTATTTTTGCTTTTGGATTCCGTGCTACTGTTACCGCGTTCTGGATGGCTTGAGTGATGTTTTTATGTATAGTTTTCATGTTGATCTTACTTTATGGAGTAAGATTATTGGGGATGACAGGAGGTGGAATTCCTTCTGCAAGTGCAGCCACAGATTTGGTGGCCGCTTTTCAAAGCGGACAGCAATCTGGTATGACAGCTACTTCTACTGCAAACTGGTGGTCGCTGTAGAATGGTTTGGCGTTAGGTTGTGGGACATATTTCTGAGGCGGGAATTTTGCATCCCATTCTGCATTATAGAGCTGCTCAAGTTGCAGCGTCGGTTCTTCAATGACGTTACCTGATTTTTCAATTTCATCCAATAATTCTCATGGATTTTGGTTGAATTGGATTAAGGAGTCAGCGTACAATTGAGGTTTGTTCAATTCATTTGTGGATGCATGGGATCAAACTGGGTTCCAATCTGATGTTTGGTTAAGTGATTTATTTATGGCATTGAGGAAAAGTGCTGATTGGTGGCTGTAGGTGCATTTGCAGCATCAGGCATTGGAGGAGAGGAAGGTAGGATTGTACCCCATGTTGGAGTTGGTGCGGGGTGGGCGGCAGATTGGTGGGCATTAGGCAAACTTTCAGCGTCGATGGGAGTTTCTATGTATGGGCATTTGTGTTTTGAGTGGTCTAACTCAAAACATGATGGACAGATCGTCCATCCGCCCTCAACGCAGGCCCAGAATGGATGGTTGGGGGCAGATGGGATGGTGGCATGAGGGGGAATTGCCAAAGAAATTTTCATAAATTCAGGGCTGATCATGGCATACGCCTGAGGCCCAGCAAGGCGTGTGGCCCCATTTGGGACCACAAATTGTAAGATGGGGTTGGCGCCATAGGCTGCCAAACCTTCCATCAGCTCCTGGTGGAGCACTTCAGGGGGAGGTGGGTGGAAAAACCAGCGGGAGCCTGTACTTTAAAATCATTAAAATAAAAATGGAGGACGTCAAGGGTGAGTAACCCTCTTGCCATCTCTCTCTGAGACTGAACCAAGGATAGTTGCTTTGTCTCTTCTTAAAACACTTTTCAGCGCCCTTGACAAGACTATCATGGTGCTGCTCCTGCTTTCCCAAAGCCCCATTCTAAGACAAGTTTACTCCAAGCTAAGGTAACACTGCTCATTCCGCTTTGTCTATGAGTCAGTTATGGAAGGAACAACTGACCATTGCAAATTAAAGACATACTACTTTTCATATAGTTGCATGCCTCAAGAGATAATGGTTCCAAATATGGCCACCCTCAACACCTGGGCGGAGGTTAAAAATCCCTTATTGCGAATTTGTATCAGCGCAAAGTTTACATAGGAAAAAACAGGCCTTTATGTGACTTAGTATGCAAAAGGAGGAACTAATCGCCTCTTTTGTTGATCAGTTCTATAGTGTGCCCATCCACTAAAAATTTATAAAGTTTTATCTCTTGACGACGCCTTTGCTGCCATCTTGACTGGATTAACTTCTCATCCCTCTTTGGCGTTGCACATCTCTTCAGTAAAATGCTCCTACTGAAGCGTATGTATTATAAAGCAGGCTCTGCTAGCGGTGGACGATTTCTATTAACTTGAGCTTATGCCAGGAGCCCAGAGGCAAGAGTCCACCATGGCTTCTCTAGCCTCCACCATGGCTTTCCCCTTAGGGAACCTGTCCCCTCAGTGCAGCTCCAACCAGATGTTCCTCCGCCACGTAGGTTAGACAGATTATACTAGCTGGGACTGGGAAGTGCTCCCCTCCATCATCTGCCCCACCAGAGGTTGCCTTGTTCTGTCAAGTACAAAGTTGCCTCACTTTACTCCCTCCTCCGAGTGGCCTCAAAAAGTGGCTCAAATGTCACGTTCCTCTGGGAAGCCTCTTATATCCTCCTCAGCCTCTCCCCTGGCTTTTCATAGCCCAAGACCTGCTCCCCTAGCCAGACAAAACCCATTACTCAAGGGTGCCAACTCTGAGTCGTTGCAGTTACAATGCCTCCACTAAAAGCTAAAAAGGTAGTTGAGTGACAAATGGATAATCATGCAACAAGGAAAGCCCTAACTCTAATCTCTATCTTATGAACCCCCTGAAGTGCATAAATAACCCTTCTGATGATGAACCTGAAGGGGGTTGTTAAGATGTTGGGTATTATGTTCTAGATGCAGCAGCTAAAGTGGGGATACCAGATTGGTTGAACCCCTAAAAGAGTAAATATGGCCATGATACCCAGCGGAACTTATTCCGTCAGTTCTGAGGTGTTCTGAGGTTTTGATACTGCCAGTGATGCTGACCAGTTTATTGCCTCGCTGATCCGATCTACTCAGCATGCTCATACTCTTTATTTTATCAAGACGAAGTCCCAAGAACGCTCAAGGAATTGACACCACTTTCCGTCTTAAGGAGGTCTCAGCTCTCTCCCCTAACCTTGGTGGAACTTTTACCAAGGTGGATATTGTTATCAACAAAGTATAGTCATGTGATGGTTGAGGTTGTTTCCTCAACATCACATTGCCCTGATCTTTGAAAAGACAGGACAAGCTGGTGTGGAAGATAGAGAGGGTGAGAGAGCATTAATATTGGCTAGACCCCAGGTTGGTATTGAGACTGGGTAAGAACGGCGGTTAGATGCTTTGTCAAGTCTGGGGTCGAACCAAATGGTTTTTAAGTAGGTGGTTTCTAGGTTAAAGGTAGATTTGAATCTAAAATTAGAACAATTCTTGGGTGTGTTGGTTCAGCCACTACGGAATTCAATCCAGTATAAAACAATTAGTGTTTGTTTACAGCATATGTCAGATGACATAGTGTCAAGCATGTCAGATGAGCTTGATCTATGCTTGCAGCAGAGAGCTATTAGAGAAGGGACTTGAGAATGGTAGGTTCTCTAGTTTCGTTTTCTATTAACTTGCCTAAATATATCAAATAAAGCCGTTCCTAAGACTTACTTATTATTACTGTCTTCCAAGGTTCATATTAATAGATTCAGTCTAACAGCGCCCATGTTTGGCCTATGCAAACAGGAGGTGGACTTTGAGAGCGACATTGGGAAGGCTATTGCCTCATTATACACCTTGTCTTAGAGCTAGGGCAATTTTCTGGGGTAAGCATACTTGCAACTGTCCTCCTAGGGGTGTTTATCCACAGCTCCTGTAGCACACGCACTAGAAGAATGGTTTCAGGGATTTTTTCTGCCATTTGGTCATTGACTTGGGCCATGCTTCCCGATTCATTCATAACTCACTGGATGAAGCCTGTTTATTAGATTAAACGGAACTCATATAATTTTTTGTCTTTGTGATGGAAAGCAAAAGAGGAGCCAAAAGCAGTTGTGTTTCCTGTGTGGTATCACCATACCACATTGCTTTTAATGGTGATACTTTCAGCAGTGTTTTTGCTTCATCAGGTATACCAGGTGCTGGAGTGTGTGCCCTGGAGTGGTGGGAAAGTGTTAGTATCAGTGAAGACCGGAGGGAAGATTCCATCAATGCTAAGTTCAGAGGAGTTGGAGCTGATCCATAAGACGTTTGGCCGGGTTCAGTTCCAAGGATTGTTGACAAAATCTTCAGGGGGCGAGGATTTGTTTGCTTTACAGTTAAGCCAAGAATTGGTGACCTTGCCCATGAAGCTTTCAAACTGGGTACGTGAACTTTTGGAGCTTCAGGCGGGGTTGCCTGACTCAGCAGAGGAGTATTTGGACTTAATTGACCGAGCATCACGTCCAGAGGAGGCACAAGATTCAGTTTGGTCAGCCTTGCTACAGTGCAGTCAGGGGAGGAAGTCTGTTGAGGAATATGGTCGGATGTTCCAAGCACTGGCCAAAGGAGCCAAGGCGTCTGAGTCCCAGCTTTCTCACATGTTCCGTCAAAATTTTCAGGCTGATTTGTTATTGGCAATGGCAGCAGTGCGGCTGGTAGCGATGTTGGAGGAAGAGGAGGACTTGTCCTTGCAGGTGAAGCGGCAGGTGGCCTTGGACCAGGCTCGCCAGGAGTTGATGCGGTTCCCAAGTGGTTCCCATGGGAAGGAGTCAATGACACGAGCAGGTTTGGAGCCTTTGTACAGCTCAAAGGGGTTCAGGTATTTGGAGGAGGAAGGAAAGGGTCAGGGAGAGCCTGGGGAGGGTGGAGAGTTGTTGGGGGTGGCAATGGTTGAGGCCCCGTTCAGGTCCCTGAGACTTAAAGAATAATAAGAATTCTCCTTATAACTTCCATAAGGAGCCAGTGAAGCCAGTGTCCCAGAATAAATCGCTTCCTTCACTTTATTCGTATTTATTTTTATCCATAGAAGTGCGAGAAGATCCTTGGGAAGAAGGAGTGTGGAAAGTTCCTAGCCCTGGTGAGCACTGGGGCTGATAAGGATTATGTGGATGAGGAGTGGGCAAGAAGATGTGGATTGCCGTTGCAGGGGAATGGATTTATGTTGTTGGCGGATGCCACCAAGAGGACTGCGTTCTGGAAAGCGCAATCCAAGATTCTGTTGAGACAAGGCCCAGATGAGTTTGAGGGAGAATTTTATGCTGTGGCACATTTGCCTCACCCAGTTGTGCTGGGGATGAGGTGGTGGCACCAATTCCATCCATAATTTGATATGACGAAGTGGAAAGTGCTGTTGTCGCCTGAAGGCTCAGATGTATTGGAGTGGGAATTCCAGTTCTAGGGTTCATTTGTGATACTAATGGGGGGATATCTTCACTAGCGTCATTTGAGGGTTTGCCAAAAGAGTACCAGGATTTTGCATCATTATTTGAACCCAAGATTGAGGCACCCTTCCCACCTACAGGGGACTTTCATTTAGTTTTAAGTTCAAAGAGGGCTCTGAGATGCCAAGGGGATGTCCAGTTTATCCATTAAATCCCTACGCTTAGGAGGCTTTCTGATCAATATATCCCTAATATGCTAGGTCTGGGTTTTGTGCTTCCAAATCGCCTGTGGTCTCACCAGTGTGCTGGTGCCAAAGCGAGTGGGGAGCTACTTCCTTGTGTGGACTTCCGGCGCCTCAATGTGGTAACAGAGCCTGTCCTTTATCCGATGCCACTCCTGGAAGACATTTACCCATGATTTTGGGGTGTGTGGTGTTTGACAAATTGGATCTGGTTGCCGCGTTTGATCATATTCCTGTGCAGCCAGAGCACCAAAAGTATACCGCGTTTAAGTGTCACTTGGGAAATTTTGTTTATTGGGTTATGTCATTTGAGCTACGTAATGCCCCTTCAGTTTTCAACTAATGATTGATTATCTGTTAAGAGTTTTGGTGGGTAGGTGTTGCGTTGTCTATATGGATGATATTATGATATTTTTCAGGTTGATGAAAGATCATGAGAGGGATTTAAGGATAGTTCTGGAGGTTGTAAGCCAGGCGTGCTTGAAGTTGAAGCCATCCAAGTGAGATTTTAATAGGGACTCGGTGTCTTTCCTGGAAAATGTGGTTTTCCAGGGGGGTTAGCGATATGTCCTGATAAACTGCAAGCAGTGAAGAAATGGAAGACTCCAGGAATCAAACTAAAGTGCGGAGTTTTTTTGGAGTATTGAACTTTGTAAGGAGGTTCTCCTAGAATTTATCTGAGTGGGCTGTGTCACTGGTAAGGTTGATTGGGAATGTATCTTTCGTTTGGGGGAGACTGAGCAAAGGGCTTTCCAGTGGGTAAAGACTAGTCTGCTGATATCCCCAGTTCTGGACTATTCTGACCCCAACAGATCGTTTGTAGTAGAGACAGATTCGTCAAACTTTGCACTAGGCCGGTTCTATTGCAGGAGGGTAATGATGGGGTTAAGAACCCTGTCTGTTACTTCAGCAGAAAGATGGTGCCCGCTGAGACAAACTACCCAGTCTACAACAAGGAACTTTTGGCAATAGTGACGGCATTAGGGGAGTGGCAACACCACCTGTTGTACGCCAGACATCCAGTTGTGATCTGGACTGATCATCGAGCCAAAGAGTATTATAAGTCCCCATGTCTGATGAATCAGAGACAGGCTCAGTGGCACTTAGATTTGGTTCAGTATGACTTATGGATTGATTATAAGTCAGGGAGACAGAGTATCTTGCCAAATTTGCTGAGACGTGATTCAGGGTTGGTGTTTTTTGAGGAGGAGTTGAGGAAGTTAAACACTGCTGCAATGTTGCCATTGAGTTTTTGCAATGATCCGGGGTAGGAGAAAAGGAATCTCAGGAATAATTTGGACTTCACAGCGGAGGAGTTAGTTTGTCCAGCGGATCTTGAATGAGACAAGAGAAGGGGAGGCGAGCAAGAAACATGTGAGGTTCTCAGTCAAGGGAGTTCTTATATAGCATGAAGGAAGGATCTGGGTTTCAGTGATGAGTTTGAAACAATAGTATTAGCAGCAAAACACGATCATCCCTTAGCTGGACATACAGGCGGGGAGAAGACACTAGACTTGGTTTGTCGCCAATATTTATGAAGGGGAGTGGGTGCTTCAGTACAGCAGAATGTGGAGTGATGTGTGATGTGTGCTAGGTTAAAGTCTCGCCGTATGGCGCTAGGAGGAAAATTGAAGCCAATTCGGATTCCATCTAGGCCATGGGCCTCTGTGAGTGTGGATTTTATCACAGGGTTGCCCAAGTCCCAGGGTATGAAATCCATGATGGTGGTGGTTGATCGCTTGATAAAGTATGCATTGTTTTTCCCTTGTCAGTCAACCATCTCTGCAAAGGTAGCAGTTCAGATTTTTATAAATGAGGTCTTTTCCTGACATTGGGTACCAGAAGATAATGTGTTAGATTGAGGTCCACAGTTCACATCTCAGTTCTGGTTATATCTGTTAGGAAACTTGAAGATAATGGCCTCCCGTTCATCAGCTTACCATCCCCAATCAGAGGGTTAAACTGAGAGTGTAAATCAGAAGTTGGAACAGTATTTATGGTATTACGTCTCAGGGCGGCAGGAAGATTGAATTTAGCTGGGTGAAGTTGGCGCATTTTTACATATAACAACCACAAGCATGCCTCCACAAAATTGACCTCATTTTTCGCAAGCCATGGTTAGCGCCCAGAGGGTATTTGGCCTCAGGAGCAGGGTCAGAATCCAACAGCAGATGAGCTTTCACATGATATTTAGGATACCTTGAGTCTCCTGAGAAGGAATCTAGAGGTGGCGGTTGCAGCTCAAAAGAGGAAAGCAGATAGGCATTGGTCAAAGGGGAGCGTTTTTTAAGATGTTTGATTGGGTCTTATTAATTGCTTGGAACTACGCTTTACTTGAGGAGCAGGAAGTTGAGGCCTGTGGCGTTGGGCCCATACACAATAGTGAGGGCGGTGAACGAGGTGGCGTTTGAGCTGAAGTTGCCAGTGGGGTCACGGGCTCATCCAGTGTTGCATTTGTCGCAGCTCAAACCATTCTTGGGGCAGCCAACTGAAAGGCCTCTCCTTTTTTCAGCTAAAAGGGGGTCTGAGGAGTAAGAGGTGGAGGAGATCCTGGGCACAAAGGTGGTGCAGGGTCTTCGGTCATTTTTGGTCTGTAGTAAGGGTCATCCAGTTGAAGAGGCTATGTTACAGACATCCAGAGATTGCGCCTGGTATCCTTTGAAGATCTGAAAGTTCTTGTCTAAGGGGGTGATGTGACGGTTAAGGTTTTTCCTCAACATCACATTGCCCTGATCTTTGATAAGAAAGGCAAGCTGGTGTGGAAGATAGAGAGGGTGAGAGAGCATTAATATTGGCTAGACCCCAGGTTAGGACTGAAACTGGGGAAGAACGGCGGTTAGATTTTTCGTCAGGCCTGGGGTTGAACCAAATGGTTTTTAAGTAGGTGGTTTCTAGGTTTAAGGTAGATTTGAATCAGAATTGGAACGATTCTTGGGTGTGTTGGTTCAGCCACTACGGAATCCAATCCAGTCTAAAACAATTAGGGTTTTCTTACAGCAATTTAAAAAGACATAGTGTTAAGTAAGACGGATGAGAGTGATCTATGCTTGCAGCAGAGAGCTATTAGAGAAGGGACTAGAGAATGGTAGGTTCTCTAGTTTCGTTTTCTATCAACTTGCCTAAATATATCAAATAAAGCCGTTCCTAAGACTTACTTATTATTACTGTCTTCCAAGGTTCATATTGATAAATTCAGTCTAACAGCGCCCATGTTTGGCCTATACAAACAGGAGGTGGACTTTGAGAGCGACATTGGGAAGGCTATTGCCTCAATATACACCTTGTCTTAGAGCTAGGGCAATTTGCTGGGGGTAAGCATACTTGCAACTGTCCTCCTAGGGGTGTTTATCCACAGCTCCTGTAGCACACGCACTAGAAGAATGGTTTCAGGGATCTTGTCTGCCCTTTGTTCACTGACTTTGGCCCTGCTTCCAAATTCATTTGTGGCTTACTGGAAGGAGCCTGTGCGTTACAGGTCATGGCTATCCTTGACATTAGATCCCCAGTAAACGTGATCTCTTCTAATCTTAGCAAAAAGGTTAAGCTGGCCCCCAACTTGGAATACACCCAAGAGTTTGGAACTGCAGGTCCAAATAACACTACCGCTATTGGGGCATACTCCTCATCACCCATAAGATCTTGTAGTCTTATCTTGTCACCCCCAGCTGTGAACTTGGCTAGAAGTAACTTATGAGATACCCATTGATACCCAATTTATGCATGATATTGATGGAATCATCACTAAAAACAGGGCATTCTCTCCTTATTAACTATAAGTTCTCCTTTATTGGAATTTCGTGTGAAATCTCAATAATCAGGTGCTACGAAGGCTACTAAATTATTAGTTCCATGGCTCTAGCAAAGATTGACTCAATTGTAATAAAGTTATTAGTTCTGTTGCTATAGTTGATTTTAATTGGAAATACAAAATCCTGTATAAAAAGAGACCAAAATTATGCTGATCAAGATAAAAATCGTGGTAGTTTATTAGTTAGAATTGAGGGATATTTATAGGGGTAGATTTAGTAGGTATGCGTGAGGATTTTTGAGGTGCACCTAAGGGAAGATCTTTCCTATTAGATGACCAATATTGCTGATATTTAAGGCCATACTTTTGATGGACAGATTTGATAAAATTCTTATCTGATGAATCTGATCCTCTTATATGATTTTTATCATTATCAGATTTCTTAACATCATCCTTCAGAGAAGGCTGATAGCTCTGAAGGGTGGATCATTGGTCCATCTGGGAATCAGATGTCTCTGACATAGATTTTACAATCTTATTAGACCAAGATACCAAATCTTGATCTTGAGTAATTTTTGTCATCGTAGATGAATCACCAACACCCTCATTCTAACCAATAATTAACCATTAAAAAAGAATACTCTTGACGACTCATCCACTCACCTCCAATCCACCGCCCACCCCATACGAGTTCCAGTATGGGACACAATCCTACCTCCCCCTCCCCCAAGACTGGAAGATGCAGCTGCACCTGCAGCAACCAAATCAGCCTCAGCCTCGCCCCAATGCTACAAATGATTCTTCCAATCAAATATTGGACTAAATCCAAGTTTGATCTCATGCTTCCTCAAATGAATTAACCAAACCTCAGCTGTACGCTGATTCCCCAATTCAATTCAACCAAAACCCATGGGAGTTATTGGCTAAAATTGAAAAATCAGATAAGCTCATTGAAGAACCATCTCTGCAAATTGAGCGGTTCGTTAATGCAGAATGGGATGCCAAATACCCCCCTAAACTATATACCCCACAGCCAAATGCCAAATATTTTGCAGTGATCACCAGCTTGCAGTCAAAGCAGCTGCAACACCAGATTGTCGCCCCCTTTGTAAAGCTTTTGCCAAATCTGTGGCGATGCTCACAGGAGGGATTCCACCTCTTGTTATCCCCAAAACTCCTACTCAAAAGAATAAAATCACAGTAAAACAGCTATACAAAAATGTTAATGATGCTATCCAGAACATGGCAACTATATCATGGAACCCAAAAGCCAAAATTACCCAAACTAACATCGCCACATTTGTTAAACTCCCAGATGCCTGCATTAAAGCTGAAAAAGCTTTAACTGAATATATCTGTGCCATTTACCTAGCTGGCAATTTCAATGAAATACCAATTATTAGCGATATTGAACCACATGCCGCAGATGCCCCAACGCCATTACCGTCCGCCTTGACATACACTCTACTATGGGAGGAAGAAGCTGCTGCCAAAGATGAGCCCCCAAACCCCCCTCCCCTTCTGCCATGGAGGGATAAGCGGTTTCCGCTTCCCACCTGGTTAGTTGTTTTGTTTGAAGTGTTTCACTCAATCTGCTCATTTGGGAATTTTGTTTGAACCAAGTTAGTTACGTTAGTTTTTAATTTTTAGTTTTAGTTTCAGTAATGTCCGTCCCCTGGTCAGCTTACTTCAAATAAATATAAAAAAGAATACTCTAGCTCAAATTTTTACCCCTCCTCCGCTTTAAATTTACACTATACAATGGCAGGGCAAGTACAAAGTTGCCTAAATCTGTGAACTCTATAAAGGGCATTTCTTTTTATGAGTCAGAATAGATATTAGTTAAAGCTGGTGAACAAAGTGTTATTGACATCAAGATTACCATGTAAATCCCCCACAACTGCTTACTACACCTAAAAAGCCTTGATGAAATAAGTCCCTTATAGCCTCGAGTATTGCCACGCATACTAGAACCAGCTTACTTGCAACCTATCAATATCATACTGTAAAATCTTACCAGTAAGGACATTACTGTAAAGAAACATCAGGAGATTGGAAAAGGCCTACTGATCCCCAGTTGAGGATATTGAACAAGTGTACTGCATCAGGCCTATTTCAGATATGGGCCTACCTGATGAAAAAATTATGTACTCTGCCTTACATTCATATCTCTGATAAACTAACCTCAGCTGAGATGGAAAAAATCCATTACTTGCTAGATGCCTAAAGCTATTTTTTATTAAATTTGATACCAACTATGGGCATATGAAGAGTTGGAGTCATATAATTGATGTTGGGGATGCCTGTCCCATCCAATCCAAGCCCTATTGTAAATCATATGTTGAAGAGCAACTGACAAGGATTGAGCTCAAAGAGTTAATTAATGCTGGATTACTTGTACCCTCTCAAAGCCATAGTCGTTACCTCTCATGCTTATAAAAATAAATGTCATTAGGTCATGATGGACTACCTACAGCTAAATAATCTTACAGAGAAGGATAATTATCTTATCCCTCACATTGACGATGTGCTAGCACAAATCTATGGATTTAAGTCTTTTTTTTGCTGTGGATCTGGCCAGCTGATACTGGCAAATGGATATTTTTCCTTAAGATCAGGAGAAATGCGCTCTTATTTTTCAGTGAAGGCTTATTCCAACCCAACCACCTACCATAAGGGCTGTTCAATGTGCCTGCAACTTTTCAGTAAGCCATGTACTACATTATACAGGACCTCAAGTTAAGTTGTATGATCGTCTATCTGGATAATATCACAGTCTTCCCTAAAAACTTTCAACGTAAAATATACTCATCTAAAGGAAATTTTCCAACGCCTGCGTTCATCTGACATCAAATTAAAGCCATCAAAATGTACTTTCTTCCAAAAGAAATTAATACCTTAGACATGCCATCTTGCAGAATGGTATTCAACCCATTAAAACAAGGTTGAGGCTATATCTAAAATGCCTGCTCTCAAAACCCTACGCTTACCCTTTATTCTTGGGTATGAGGGTGTATTACTATCAATTCATCCCCAAGTTTGCCCATCTGACTGAGCCTCTCATTTAACTATTGGCTAAGAACACCTCTTTCTATTGAGTTGCTGAACAAACGGCATCTTTTGAGACTTTAAAGCAGTTGATGCAAAAGCGTCATATCCTGTGCTACCCAGATTATGGTAAAAAATTCCTCTTGTTTACTGATGCTTCTGATTATGCTTTTGTAGCTATTCTGGCTCAATTGAATGATAATAACATGGATCATCCCGTTTCCTATTTCAGAAAGATGATATCTAAAGCTGAATGTAATTACAGCATCACCAAGAAGGAGAGTTTTGCTGTCCTGCTGGCTGTAAAATATTACTGCCCTTTCTTATATGAAACTTACTTCACTGTGGTTAATGAACAGGCCTCATTAAATTGGTTACAGAGTATGAAGGATTCCACTGGGCGGTTGGCTCTTTTGGAATTAAAGCTCAAACACTACGACATGAAAATTAAGCACTGAGATGAACTTGCCTTATGAATGCTGATGGTTTGGCTTGGCTGCCTACCCTTAACCTGTTAATAGGTGTTGGGATTTATGCCCATATTCCCAGCCGGCTAGATAACCAGGAATTGCTAGGAGATAATTCCCTAATGCAAGGTGAATTAAAAATCAGTTGAACCTGATTTTGGGGTAACTATGTTCTGGGGAATACAGGTTATTCGCCTGGTCAGATCCATTGAGGATTGATCTGGAAAGATGCTTAAGAGCTTGTCGGGCAGAGTTGCTGACAAAATAGGGGCATCTGATAGTGATTAACTATCAGGTGTACCAGTTGGAATAGGTCAGGTTTCATCGCCAACTGATTAAAATGTAAGGAGTAAGTTGTGAGGTGAGTGATACTGCCTGCAACTAGTTAATTGATCAGTTGGTTCATAACCTGAATTAATGGTTAACAAGTCCCATTACTTAAGCAGGTCGCTTGCCAAATATGGTTGGTTCACTTGGATTAAGAGTAAAATGTTAGGGACACGTTTTCTGACTTTTCCATTTTAGCTCTTGAGGATGTCTAATGACAGATTCCAGCCAGGATGTGGAAGAGCATCACTGCTGAGATGAGGATGGGTGATTCAATGGCAATGTCTGCTGTTTCATCAAATGAGGTGTCAACCAAGAGTTGGGCAGCGAATACCCCACTATAAATGCCCCAGAACTCACTTATAATTGTTTACACAACATAATATACAATAGATATACTAGCTTAGTAAACTTATTAGCAACCAATTGTTATATTCTTTCTTGGGGATATAATTGCTGTGTGCAATAATTGGAAGACTCTTTAAGGAAAAGAGTAAGGATATGAGTGGAAATCCAGAGAAGAAGTGGAGACAAATTGGGGATTGCTGATGACTGTGTGTCAATCTGGAGAAACTGTCAACGAGAATCTCTGAGAAGATCAGGTTAGATGGTACAAGGGAATGAATCCCTATTTTGAGACATCATAAATTATTTTGAGTGGAAATAATGGCCAAGCGTTGGGCTGAGATCTAGGAATTCCATTCAAATATGGATAATAGTCATCATACTATTAACAACCAATTATATCAACAGCTATACAACACAGACAAATTGCACAAAAACTAAACCTGTGAAAGTAATAAGTTTATAGGGGTTATTGGCTGATAATAATCAAAACTCAAAATTTTTACAAAATGGAACTCTCTCTCTGCTCGGCGTAACTTTCTGAGCAAACTAATTTTGGTATATTAAAAGCAAACACTTAATCGCACACCAAAGTCTTGCTCTGATGTTTTTGGATCCCCCACCAACTGTCCCAGTGTGGGGAAATGGCAAAACTCCCACTTCCATTTTCCATCTGACAGGAAAACGCGCTTGGACTGGATCTCCCAGTCATTCCAAACCCTTGGGACAATTCGTTCCTCCCAAGGATCTTGATGCCCATCTCGCCTAAACCCAAGCGGTGCCCTACTGCCCATTGTTGCTCCCCTGGAGCAACATGCATCTTGGCCTTAGGGTCAAATATGGGAAATTCTTCCCCCTACAGTGACCAAGCCATTATCAAAATGGCTCAGGCGGTGGTGACACTAGCCTGCTTTATTGACTTCCGCCCCTATAAGGGGTACTTTGATCTTGGCTTCCCATGTGAAGCTGATGCAGCCACTGTGGCAACGGTCCCATTAATTTACAATAATATTCCCCTCCCAACAACGTGGACCTGGCTCCCAACAGACACCACCTTGGTGGTCCAGTTGCTGGTTTGCCCATCCACCTCCCCCCAAAGTGCTCCACCAGGAGCTGATGGAAGGTTTGGCAGCCTACAGCGCCAACCCCATCTGACACTTTGTGATCCCAAATGGGGCCACACGCCTCGCTGGGCCTCAGGCATATGCCACAATCAGCCTTGAATTTACAAAAATTATATTGGCAATTCCTCCCATGCCATCATCCCATCTGCCCCCGACCATCCACTCTGGGCCTGCGTTGAGGGCGGATGGACGATCTGTCCATCCTGTTTTGAGTTAGACCACTCAAAACGCAATTGCCCATACTCAGAAACTTCCACTGACGCCAAAGGTTTGCCTGACGCCCACCAATCCGCTGCCCACCCCGCGCCAACTATGACATGGGGTATGATCCTACATTCCCCTCCTCCAATGCCTGATGCAGTAGCTGCACCTACAGCCACCAATCAGCACCCACCTTGCCCCAATGCCACAAATAATTCAACCAACTAGACAGTAGATTGGATCCCAGTTCTATCCCATGCATCCATAAATGAATTAAACAAACCTCAACCATACACCGATTCCCCAATTCAATTCAACCAAAATCCATGGGAATTATTGGATGAAATCAATGAATCAGGTAATGTCATTGAAGAACCAACGCTGCAACTCGAGCGGCTCTGTAATGCAGATTGGGATTCAAAATTCCCACCTCAGAAATATGTCCCACAACCTAATGCCAAACCGTTCTACAGCGACCACAAGCTTGTAGTAAATGCAGCCGCCACACCAGATTGCCATCTGCTTCGCAAAGCAGCCGCCAAATTTGTGGCTGTGCTCGCAGGAGGAATTCCACCTCCTGTCATCCCCAACAATTTTACTCCACAAAGTAAGTTCAACATGAAAATCTTACACAAAACATCACTGAAGCCATCCAGAACGTGGTAACAGTAGCACGGAATCCAAAAGCAAAGATAACCCAAACCAACATTGCATCGTTCATTTAAAAATCTCAGACACCCACCTCAAAGCTGAAGATGCTTTGGGCAAATACATCGTTGGTATAATGATGGCTGGTAACTATTCAGAAGTCCCAGTCATCAAGGATATCAAACCCTATTCCGCCAATGCCCCCACACCCTTACTATCTGCCTTAACATGCACCCTACTCTGAAATGAGATGGATGCGGCTGAAGATGAGCCCCCTGATCCCCCTCCCCGTCCACCATGGAGGGATAGCAGTATTCGCTACCCACCTGGTTGGATATTTTGTTAGGTATGATTCAATTGATCCATCCATTTTGGGCGTTTCATTTGAATTGTTAATTTTTATTATGATTTTTAGTTTTAGTTTGGTAATGTCCGTCCCCTGGTCGGCTTACCTCAGTTAAATAAATAAACTTTTACAAAATAGTGCTCACTATAGGGGTTTCAGTTGAGTAAGAGAACTAAGAGGAATGTCATTTAAAGACAAGTTGAGAAAATTATGGACAGAGGTAGCCACCATAAATTAGAACCTAAACTCAGTGGATCATCAAAACTCGCAGCCTTGGAAGAAAGAGTCGCCAAGATGGAGGAAGGAATCAATAATGTTACGAGTTTCAGGAACAAGTTACTTGGAAAAGTAACGTCATTAAAGAAGATTTGAAGGGAACTTGATTTGAGAAGTTTTATATCTGAAGATGGATCGTAAAGCGAATTGCGTTTGTTTGAGAAATTTTGGCACTTGTATTGATTGACTGATCAAACAGGTCAAGGATCTAAAAACTCACAAATGCAATTGTGAGGCATATGCAGCACTTAATGCCAAAGAAAGAACTCCTCATATGATAATTGGGAAGTTGAATAATCCCAAGAAATATGTCACCCAACTTTGCTGCTATTTTGGAGATGATGCCCAAAATAACTCCCCAAGTGAGCCAAGTGGCCAAACCTATTAAATCAGCTAGAGAAGCCTGTGAGGAATTTAAAGCAATGCCAAAATTGCCATCATCCCATTAGGAAAATGACTAGCATTTTTCCAACTGTTCAAAATGACTATGTACGGATACAGTGATTATCAAAAGTCATTGATGGTGATGATTTTGTATAGACACTGATTGCCAAAGCCTAGTGTTGCCCCACCTGGAGGGGGACAGCTGGTTGTACGCAGAGGCCAAAGCAGCCATCATGAAGGAATTTTGGAGCCTGATGCACATGTCATAGCACAAACAAGAGTTTATGGGCATCCAGCTCATAAAGATGAGTCTTTAGCAAATTTTGCAGATCATTTCTATCATGAGTCGCAAATCCTGGTTGGGGATAAGGAACTGGATGACTTTGATGCCAGAATTGCATTACAAACGGCCCTTTGGCCCTATCACAATTTGCACCAAAATGATTTCTTAAGTGTTTGTTACAGAAATCACTACCTCTCTGAATGGTAGATAATTTAAAAATCTTGGGAGCCACCTTTGATGCCCCAAACAGAAGTTTTAATTCCAACCCAGTATAAAAATTCGAATCCCATGAAGGGGAATGAGGGTGCGAAAGACTTGAACAACCAAACCAGGCCAGGGAATAAGCCTAAGGAGTTCAGTCATATTAATAAGAAGGAGAAAGTATGCTACCAATGCAGAGGTTTCAGGAAGTTGATATGACTGGATGATACACTACCCATACTTGAGATTGGAGGGGGAATAAAGATGAGTCTCAAGATTTATGGAAAAGGTATATGGATAAGAATCAATCGAAATGTTAAACATTCAGCAAATTGAGGGGGATTATGCCAAGATTTGATATAAATGAGAGCTTCTAGAAAAGGGAAGACAAATGGAAGACTATCAAGCCAAGGATGCATCCAGCTTGGGGAACTGAGATATAAAGATTCATATGGAGTATTGAAGAGGAGGTCTTTCCCCAGTGATTAAGTTGGTGCAGATAAGTCTGAGATTAATATTATATTAATAAAGATTGAATAAGGGGCGATTGCTCAATATATAGTTTAACAAGTTTTATTAAAGTCGGCGATCTCCATATAATCTGATTTGGTTGCTCAGTGGTTAATACCCTGTGCAAACCAACTTGGTGGAATTGAGACTCATCGCCAAAAATAACAGTGGTGCTCACTACAGGGGGCCACTGATCAACTGTAGTTCTTCGATGCTAGGATACAATGATGAGCCCTCATTCATTGCAACAAAATTTGATCAGATTCTGCGCACGTTATGCTGAAGAAGCACAGGAGCTACCTAACAACGAACTGGTATTATTTACTGTAACTGAACTGGGTGATGATGAAGTTATGATCAATCTGCAATTAGAAAACTACCCTGAGCTGATGGCCAACCAATAAGGATGCTCCACAAATGTGACCCCTCAGCAGCTATGGGATATTATGAAGTGGCTGTTGTGCGGGTATTGACTATATGAAGATGAGGCGGGGAATTATGTCTTGAGTTTTTTATAACCAACGAGACCAATAAAATTGCTACGCCTTGTTCATGTCCTATCTGGATGTGACTACAATGAGGTTGGCTCACTGCCTTGGTACCCAAGGAAATGAGGAGTATCTAGTCGCTTATTTGCAACCATCTATCTACCAGCTACTGCGTGTGCTGGCTTGCCACAATATAGAGATTGGAGATGTAATGTGGTTCACTCGAGCACAGCAAAACAAGACTTGCCTCCTGCTTTACTGCCTCAATCACTCTTGTTTGGAGGTACAGGGGGTGCTGGTACAGATGGACCATCATGTTGGGGATGTCCACCGTCGACTGGACATTTTGGTACCACAGTTATATCTAAAGTTACCCTGGGTAATAGGAGAGCTGTTGGACCAGCATGGCCTATTTTCTGAATGGATTCAGGACTTAACAACTTTGGGAAACAATACCAAAAGCTTTATGACAGATCTAGCAGAATGGATGGAAGTGCTTGAAGCTGTGATTGCTCAGCTTATGAAAAAAATAACACCAATGGAACAGCAAGTGGCGGATCAAGTCATTTCCATATCAGCTGAATTAACTTAACTTTGTATTGAATGGAGTAGTCAGCAAATGACCAACAACACGCTTATCCTTTAGTTGATATCCCCTTCAATCTCCAGATAATCCGTCAGGGTACACAACTGAAAGTTGTTAGCCAGGCTGAGTGCCGTCGATCTTTCCCTCTTCTGATTGGTGAGATAAGAGAGTATGCAGACATGCAATTATTGGCTTGATACCCTTCGATGGGACGATGAGGAATTGGTATGGAAACAAGCCGCCCTCCTTAACAAAAAAAATGACGCTAACCAACAAGTGAGTAACGCTAGCTGGCAGCAGGCACAAATGCAGAACATAATCAAAGATGTCCTCTCGTGACTACAAGCAGTTGAGCAGAAACTGAACATTGAGCAGAAATTCCGTCAGGAGTTGCAAAATCATTATGAGACACAGCAATAGGAATTTAGGATGGACGGTGTAGATGCTATTTAGTTAAAACAGAGTAGTTAATCAACAAACATTTTGTGGATACACCGGATCTGGGGGGAGTGGTGCAGTTAGTGGTGATTCAGGGGAAGAATGATATGGATCAGCTAATGAATATCCCCTGGGCGTTGCAATGGACCTTCCGCATGACACTACGTCTTCCAAGTCCATTTCAACGAATTTGAGTCCATATGGCCGGCCATATGAAAGTTCACAAAGGAGTGGTTCCCTTAGTCACTCCGGAACCAATTCGCCTGCTCCTTGCAGCAGGAGTCTGGAGCAAGGCGAAGCTGTTCTAATCAAAAAAAATTACCTCCTTTCAGTTGTGATGGGAATCTACACAGTTACTTTAAGCGATTCAAATTTACTGTGGAAGGGGCTTCTGATTGGTGGAAAGTGAAACTGGTGCTGTCCGCTCTAGATGTTGAAAGCGCTGATAAAGTTTCCTGCCACATTCCAAATAGCTAGGTATCCTACAAAGAAGTCAAAGCAAATTGTTATCCAGCTGTTCAGGGGCGCAACCAGGATGTCCCAACGGAAGGCTGACTTCCTGACTATACAGTTTTACCAAAATGAGACCCTGTTAGAATTTTCTATATGTTTTTCAGTGGACGCACATGTGCTACTCAAAGCTAACATTTTATCCACCGAGGATGTTGGTATAGTGATGACGGCGGCCATCAAACCATATTAGGAACTATATAATGCTATGTCTCACGTTTTAAATGGAGATTCAGGACTTATTTTAATCATGAACACCTTATGACAACTCTCTGCTATGATCAGCACCCATAATGTAGCCCAAAAAACCTCTGTTGTCTCCACACCAAACTCTTTAGGATATGGGCCACAGCGACCAAGCTATAAACCACTGGAACGTATTAGGCCATCATAAAAATCAGCGGACCCTTTTTGGCCTATGTACACTCCGCCAGTTCATCCACGACCCTGGAACCATACCATCAACTTTCAAACTGGTCCTTCCACCGAAAGCTATATACATGAACTTTTTATGAATACTTGCTTCCAGTGTGGGAAAGAGGGTATTATGCGGGCAATTGCCCTAGCAAACCACAATTATATGCAATGCCAACTGATAAAATCGAGCAGGGAAAAGCTCAAGTGGAGTAGAAACGGGATGCTCTACCTCCACTAAGTCCAATTCACTTGTCCCTGATTATTTCAAAGCATCTCTTCAGGTAGAATTCAGAACTCAATCAGATGATTTGTTATACCAACAGCTTCCATTGGATACCCCTGCTTCCGTTTCAATGAGTAAAAATTCTCCCCCAAGCCCTGAGTTCGGCCAGGACATGCAGAGGCCATATGCGTGGAAGATCCTGGAACAGACTGGCACAAGCAACGTGGATCCCTTGACGGAAGTTGCATCATTAGTATGAGTTAACTTAGCCTTTCCAGTGGAGAAAATCACTAATGAATATTCTCATGTCAGCAAGGGCATTTCCTCCTTTTTGAGTAATATAAAGCCCTTGGACGTACATGTAATAAACACTGATGGTTCTTCTTATTTGGAATGTACTTACTGTGACATTTTTGTTTAAAACACAGAAACTCGCGCTATCATAGACACGGGAGCCCCTGTGAACATAGTCTCTACCAGGTTGGTGGCTAAGCTTCTGTTGAAAATGATGTGGACCATCAAGTAGTATACGGGACCATGGGGAAGCATAGCATTGTGTCTGAAGGAGCATATAGTGTGTTGCCTTTATGATTTGGGTCAGTCCAGTATTCCACTCCAGAGGTGGTTCTGCAAATAACAACTACAACATGTTAAACGGCACATCATTTATAATGAGCTTTAGTATTGTGATAAATAAAGTGGAGAAAACTCTTGATATTTTAGGACAACAGATCCCCGCTTATTTTACCTCTTGTGGAATCCCAATGGATCTGTTCCGCTCTAGTCAATTGAATCTAGCGTACAGTGATGGAGTAATTTCTGGTTGTTATTGATGAATGACGCGGCAAACCAGGGCCCTCCCAACCAGATTTATGAGTACAAAGGGATCCCACTTCGGGCAGCGAGCACTTTGAGCCTACCATCTGGACACCAATGCATAGTATGGACTGAGCTCGAAATCAATGTCCCAAAAGGGTTTTATGGGGAAATTATGGCGCCTCAACAGCAAACATATCTTAAATCACATGTGGCTCCATGGCTACTGCTCCCTGTGAATGGAGAGGTGAGGGTGCTGCTAGAGAATTTATAGAAGGAGACAATAACGATCCAGTGGCACCAAGTGGTAGTTTACCTACACTTAGTTCCTATAGAGGAAGTTTGCCGTATTCATGATTTTGGCTCATGGGAGAATCACAGACTACTGACAAGCTCATCATTCGGTGTATTGACAGTGGTTCCGCGGGAAGCACTTACTGGATTATCAGCAGAACAGCAAGATAAGGCTATGATGTTATTTAAAAAGTATTGAGATATTTTTGCACATGATAATCATGATCTGGGGTGCGCTCAAGGGATGGTACATTGGATAAATATGGGGTATTACCCTCCCATTTGATCATGACCTATTAGACGATCAAAAGCGGTGGAAGAGGTTGTCTCCGATGAGGTGGATAAAATTATCATGCAAGGGATGCAAGAGCTATCAAATACTCCGTGGGCATCACCTGTGCTCATTGTAAAGAAAAAGGATGGCTTGAATTGAGTGGTTATTGACTATTGTAAATCCAATAATATATCAAAAGGATTCTTACCCTCTTCTGCAGATTGATGATGTGTTGGACCAATTGGTCAGGGCGAATTATTTTCCACCATGGATCTGATCTCAAGGGTACTGGCAGATCGATTTGCCATCAGCAGAACAGGAGGAATGTGCTATCATCACTTTGAGAGGGTTATTCCAGCTAACTCGCATGCCACAAGGGTTGTGCAACACCCCAGCTACATTCCAGCATGCCATGGATACGATTTTAGGTGATTTGAAGCCGTCCTGGGTCTTAGTATTCCTCAATGATATTAATGTGTTCTTGCAGATGTTTACAAAGCACCTTGCCCACTTGGAACAATTGTTCCATTGCCTTGCTACCACTAATATCAAAATTAAGCCTTAGAAGTGCATATCTTGAAAAAACAATTAGAATACCTCAGTTTTGTCATGGATTCAAATGGGCTTAAACTGCAGCCACTAAGGTGGAAGTGATAAGTAAGATGACTCTCCCAGGTAATAAGCAGTATATCAAGTGTTTCTGGGGAAGGTCAGGTACTATTGATGGTTCATTCCCAATTTCAGTTGCATTGGTGCCCCAATTTTCGAATTGTTAAAGAAAAATGCTTCTTTTAATTGGATAGAATGATGCCAGAATGCTTTCGATGTGTTGCAAACTGTGTTAGCAAGTGCACCCATTTTGCAATATCCCAACTTTTACAAACAGGTTATAGTACAGATGGATGCATCCCTTTCTGCTATAGGGGCAGTAATATCCCATAAAAATGACGATGGTGAGGAGCATCCTGTCGCATTTTGTAGTTGAAGCTTGAACTGTCATGAACAAAACTATACATGACTGAGCAGGAGTCTTTAGTGGTGATCTACACTTACAAAATGTTTCAGATATGTCTACATTGGATAAGATTCTAAGTAGTGACAGACCATGCTTCCTTACGCTGGCTGCAGAATCCGCATGAACTGGAAGGATGGCTCACACGTTAGGCACTGAAGCTCCAGACATACAATTTTGAGATTATACACCATCCAGGAGCAAAATATCAAAATGCAGATTATCTTTCCTGGCTGCCAATGGTCGCTATCATGGCAAATTTAGCTGATATAATGTGCGAGAAGATGTTGGCGAACAAAAATTAGAATGAGCCACTGCAGGTGATCAAGGTATTAGATGGGCTCAGGGGGGATACTTTTCTACGTGAGGGGGAACTATATAAGCAGATTGGAGACTTGACGCTGAGTTTCCCTAAACCTTTGGCTAGACCCACAATAAACATGGGTGCTCATCAGGATGTAGATATGGAGGATTATGAAAAAAACTGGAATTTTAATGACCCCATTACTACTGGGAGAGCATGCATTATGACATATTGGAAACAAAGTTGTTGCAATCAGTGTCAAGTGGAAAAGCCATTCCACAAGAAGACCACATACCAGCTGGTTAAACCCCGGTTTGTATGGCACACCATTTCCATTGATATAGTGGGACCTCTGCCAACTAGCGCCAATTGATCCAAGTATATAATTGTCACCACTGATCATTTGACTCGATGGGTGGAGGCCAGGGCCATTAACAACTTGAGCGCGGTCACCCTCGCCAAGTTTATTATGGAGTGTTATACAGTGACATGGCTGCCCGCAGTTCATTCTAATGGACAATGGAAACAATTTCACTTCGCACATCCTGCTGAAGTTGACCAAGTTGATGGAAATACGTGGGGTTTTGACCACCCCCTATCATCTAGAATCAAATGAAATTGTGGAGAGGGTCAACGGAACCCTAGTGAACATACTCCATAAATTGGTAAAAGATTGACCCTCATAATGGAGTGCCCTTCTACCTACAGCTGTGTTTGCATATAATATCAGCTATCATCTGTCCACTGGTAAAAGCCCTTTCCAACTGCTGTATGGTCCATATCCAGCTCTGCCTGCCTTGCTTTACTCATGTCTAGAGGACACTGGTGGTGTGGACCCTCAGTGATATTTGAAGACTCTTACAGATACATTGATCAAGCTGCAAATGGAAGCCTACTCTACCAGTTTGGCCAAGAAGATTCGTGATCAGGCAGCCAATCAGAAGAGATGGAGCGGACTTCCGCTGTTTTCTTATAGGAGACCATGTCTTATTCCACGACCAACACGGATTTGGGCGGAAAAACAAGCTCTCCAACATCTGGGCTGGGCCATTCAAGATAATCTTGAATACTTGCAAGGATTTCTTTACTATCAAGGAACCTGTGGGGGTCAGATTTACTAAACGAGTTCATGCGAAGTTCCTTTGAGCATATGGTCAGTAAGAGCCTATAATCCAGTCAAAGGGGTGTGATGTTGGGAAGTTGATATGACTGGACGATATGCTACCCATACTGGCGGATCTGAGGGGGAATTGAGATGAGTCTCAAGATCGATGAAAAAGGTATATGAATAATAATCAATCAAAATGTCAACCATTTGGCAAATTGAGGGGAATTATGCCGAGATTTGATGTAAATGAGAGCTTCTAGAAAAATGAAGACAAATAGAATACTACCAAGCTGAGGGTGCATCTGGCTTGGGAAACTGAGATATAAAGAGGCATGCATAGGATTGAATAGGAGGTCATTCCCCAGTGATAAGTTGTTGCAGATAATTCTGCGATTAGTATAAAATTAATAAAGGTCAAATAAGGGGCGATTGCTCAATATATAGTTTAACAAGTTTTATTAAAGTAGCGATCTCCATATAATCTGATTTGGTTGCTCAGTGGCTAATACCCTGTGCAAACTGACTCAACGGAATTGAGCCTCTAAGCTGAGAATTAACAAAAAGAAGCGACATTTCACTGTACATTGCAAGAAGCTGAAGGATCAAATCAACATGGTCCAATGAAAGAGTCTGCTGCTGAAAAGATTCAGGAGAAAAGGCCCACGTCCTAGACGGGGAACAGTCTAGAGCTGCAGGGAAGCCTGTTCCTCTAGATACTATGCACACAGAAATTGACATCAGTGATCTATTCATGAATGAAGACATAAAGGATCAACCATGTCAAGTGGTCATTTTGGATGTGAATGTGGTGACAAGATCCGGGGCAAAGGGAATTGACCCTAAGATAATCAAGGAAGTTACCCATATGTACACCCAACAACTGGTGGACAAGATTCGAGCCACGGATAATCCTGATGAATTGACCAAAGTTCAATTAGATAAGGCAAACCTGTTGATCCTCCAGTGCAATAAAGGAATTGTTTCCTTATTTATCAGCGCAAATCATTCACACCCTTGATTAAACTAATAATGCTGATATACACTCAGTAAACACTATCTTACAATACTCCAAGTGTATGTATATAGATATACAAGTGAATTGAGTATGGTGAGGGCGATTGTTGACAGTGGAGCCCCCATCAACATTGTCTCAACCAAGCTGGTGAAGGAGAGTGAAGATCTCGCCTGACTTGGAACACAAGAAGGAGTACTAAACAGCCGGGGTGAATACCGCCATCTCTGTGGAACATATAACACTTTGCCACTTTGATTCAGATCTTAGGTGGTATCTGAGCCAGCAATAGTTTTGGCCAACCAAAACTATGACATTCTGATCAGGATGGAATTTCTATAGAGAAAAAGAGTTAAATGTAACTTTGAGGATAATATGTTGACCATATTGGGTCAGACGTTACCTTTATATATCAGAAGGATGGAGAAGCTCCACTGAATAGGAGAAACAACTTCATCAATTTGATATACAATGATGGCATTGTCCTGATTTAATACCAATTAGTTGGCCAGAAGTAATGAGAAATGCTGACAGAAATCCTAGAAAATTGGGGAACTCCCCTGAGGATCAAGAATGAGAAAATTATACTGCTGGGATCCTAGATGATAGTTGACATGAGGTTGACAAAAGAGATACCAGAGCTGCTATATGGGAGGTCAGAAGCCCCTGGAAGAAGTCCATAGTAGAGCCATGGGTGGCTCCTGGAATAATAATGTGGGGGCATGAAGAAATTTGAGTTCTCCTAGCGAATTTAAGTGAAAATTAATTAAGATCAAGAAGAATCAGATCTTCATATTTGTTCATCTCATCCCGATGGCTGAACTGAGGAAATTCCACAATTTTGGGATCCTTGATGAGATGGGATTACTGGATGGGGTAACCAAGAGTCTCAACCTATTGGTTGATTAATAGCAACTCTCTGATCTGATGGAAGTACAGCAAGAGGAGGTGCTTAAATTATTTAAAAAGTACCATGAAGTACTCACCCAGGATGATCAGGATTTGGGATGCGCGTGAGATGTGATACACAAGGTTGATAATGGGGAAAATTTGCTGATCAGAATGAGACTTATTTGATGGTTAAAGGCGGCTGAAACAGTAGTAGAAAAAGAAATCAGTAAACTAGTGAAGCATGGGCTTCTAGTTCCATCGTCAAGTCCCTGGGAGAGTTCAATACTTATTGTGAAGAAAAAAGATGGCCTTAATCAGGTGGTGATCAATTATCAAAAGCGAATAAGACTATGAAAAAGGATTCATATCCCCTACAAAGATATGAGTATGTACTAGATTGATTGGGAGAAGCAAAGTATTTCTCCACGATGGATCTAATATCAGGATATTGGCAAATTGATTTGCCAAGAGAACCCAAGAGACTTGCGCAATTATCACCACACAGGGGCTATACCAACTGATGAGGATGCCCCAGGGTCTATGCAATGCGCCTGCAACGTTTCAGAGGGCCATGGATGCTATACTGAGTGACTTGAAGTTGTCGTGCATCCTGGTGTACTTGGACAATATTAATGTTCATTGGGACATTTACTGACCATTTAGACCACTTGGAAGAAGAATTATGACTGTCCATGACTAACCTGAAGATCAAGCTGAGGAAGTGTTACTTCTTAAAGAAATAGTTGGAAAATTTAGAATTTGTGATCAACTTTAGTGGATTGTAGCTGCAAGCCCTGAAGTTTAAAGCCATTGAAAAGGTGATTATGCCAAAGAGTGTCTGAGACATCCAAGTGTTCCTTAAAATAGTCAGATACTATAAATTTTTTTGTGATTATGTTAGAATTGCTGAACCCTTATTCCATCAGTTGAAGGATCCAAAGAAAGGATTCGTATGGAATGAAGAAGTACAGGAATCCTTTGATGAGTTACGCCAGTACCTAATAGATTCTCTGATTTTGAAATATCCAAATTTTGATTAAAAAATTTATTATAAAAACTGATGCTTCATTGATGGCAGTCAGCACCATATTAAGCCAAGTAGATGAACTTGGGGACGAACATCTTGTGGCATATGTGAGCTGACCACTCTCAACCGCTGAGAGGAACTACACCATAATTAATTGGAATGCCCTGCGGTCATTTACGCCTTTAAGCGGTTTTGGGTGTACATTAATGGAACGCACTTCAAAGTGGTGACGGACCACTCCTCGTTGCATTGGCTCCATAATTTGAGAGATCCAGAAGGACAACTGGCCTGATGGGCACTAAAGCTACAGGCTTAAAAATTATGAGATTGTCCACCAAGTGGGGGCTTCTCACCAGAATGCAGATGGCTTATCGCGGTTACCAGTTATCCAGATGGTATACCAGCAGACAGATGAGTTATTTCAAAGAATGGTTGATGGTGAAATTGAGAAATGAGCTCTGAGAAATCCAAGGTACGCTTCAAAAAGCAATGGAAAACACTGAGACCATGGATGAACAAGTGTTTAAGATGACTAATGAGAAGCGGTTAATATTCCCAAAACTGTCAGAAAGAGCAGCTATTATTAAAGCTGCTCATAAGGTTGTCAGGCATGGAGGCCTAAGAAAAATGACTGACCATATTTGCTAGTATTACTACTGGGAGTCAATCTCCTATGACGTCGCTGACTATCTAGCTTGTTGTGTGGAGTGCCAGCTGCACAAGCCACATAAGAATACAACTGGATACCAGCTAGTCCGCCCTGGATTTGCCTTGCATACAATGTCCATCAACGTGATGGGACCGCTGACAATGAGCAAAGGGGGAGTCAAGTATATAATTTTTTGCAAATTAATCATCTGACGAGATGGGTCAAGATGAAGCCCTGGTGAAAGTGGACGCTACCAGCACCGCAAAGTTCATCCTGGAATGTGTAGTATACCAACATGGATGCCCGCAGGTCCTGGTTAGCGACAATGAGAAAAACTTCACATCTCATGTGATCCTGTGATTGAATGAGATAATGAGGGTCTGAGGAGTCATGTCTGTACCCTACCAGCCAGAGACAAATAGACTGGTAGAACGAGTGAATGGAATGCTGGCTGTGACGCTGAGGAAGCTGATCGCAGGAAGAACTTCCACATGGTGGATGTACCTGAGTTTGGTGATGTTTGCCTACAATATCAGTCAGCATATGGTGACAGGAAAAACGCCATTTGAGTTTTTATATATGAGGAAGGCTACATTGCCGCCGATTTTATATTTGGTGGTGGAACCAGCATTGGGGATGAGTGCCAAACAGGACTTGAACCGATTGATAAATATCCTGATCAAAATGCAATTGCAAGCATTCAATACTATGTTGAAGAAAAGTATAAGAGCAAAATTGATGGGTGATAAGAACAGACCGGCCTTATCAGATAAAAAGTAGGTTAAATAGTTGACTATTGCAATACTCATGGTTTTAAGAAATAACAAATTGGATGCATTGTGGTTAGGTCCATTTGAGATTATTGCCAAGACGGTGATGGACGCCTACTCCATCAAGAACCTCTTAAATGGAAGAGGAGTAAATCGAGTCCATGCTAAGTATTTGAAGTGATGGATCAATGAAAAAACAAAAAAGCGTTCACTAAGGACCAATGAACCATTAGGTTGGTTATGTCCTAATGATTGATCAAGTCCAAAAAAAGGACCTCTGAACCATAGAAAACTGGTGTGTCTAAGAATACCTAGGATCCAGTTTGGAGGACAAAATAAAAAAAGACTGCTTAACCAAAACAAGGTCAAGTCCCAAAAAAAAGAAGAAAAAGCAAACAATTGATACATATTGGAATTAAAAAGATTATAAAACTGCATAGAAAAAACGATACACTTGTAATTTTTATTTTAATTGATTACTCAATTTGGGGATGATTCCGCCTATGTCACCTCTTGGGGAAGGGAGGATGGTTCTAGTAGGAATGAATTACCCATAAAAATATATGTGAGATTTGACATTAGTGAGGTCTAAACCTACACAAAATTAAGTTCGTTGAGCGGATGCAG